>QJPP01005660.1:0-60768 GCA_003996215.1 Jaltomata sinuosa
TGCATATAAAGAGGTTTTATCCATGTTTTACTATAGTTTTGTCTTCGGGCCTACTGACACTATTTTCTAACCTTGCATGACCCCGGGGGCCTGTTTTTAATGAAAATGATTTGGAAATGGTTTGATTTAACTTGTGAATATTCCTGGGTAAAAGAAAGTAAAATTATGTTTTAAAACACCAATTTTATGGTTAACGCTAGACTCGGCAGGGCCGGGGTGCTAGTTGAGTTTTCTTGCTACTTGAGATGATTTTTAGCCTCGGTCGGACCGAGCATCTGAGATGACTTTCTACTGTTTAGACCCAGTTATGCCCGGGCACTTTTGGAGGGGTTTTTGAGATATTTTCCTACTACTTTAGTCCTGGACAGGATTTGGGCATGCATATTCGAGACAGGGTCACTATCTTGAACCCGGACTTGCTTCCGGATGACATGTTTTGATACTGAGTTTTAGTATGGGGTCAGGGACCTCTATGGACCTTGCCATCCGGGCCAGGGGCTGCGGGCTGCGTGTGCCGGAGGAGGGGTATACGGTGGAGTAGAGGTATATGGGCAGTGTCCTTCCATGGAACCTACCTGCTGGGCCGGATCGGCACCGGAGGAGGTACATACAGAGATACCATTTCACTTGAGATCTTCATGCATCATATCATTCATTGTTTGAGGGCCCACCCTTGTTTATTGTTTGTTGATTGTACGCTCCAAGAGTATGGGATGCCGGAGGGTTTGTTTTCACTTGTTTGTGTTCCTCGGTTGTATGGGCGGCCGGGGGACTGTAGGTAGACTCTTGCTATTTACTTACAGAATTGTTCCCTGTTCCGGTTAAGTATGAAATTGGTTACTGCTAGACTGCTAGTTTCTGGATTTGAGATTGATATGATTAGTTGAGTTTGATTCATGTCTCTAAGCATGCCTATCATTACACTTTCTCTCTTCTTCTTACACTTGAGGTTACCGGTATACTGTCCATTTTGTAAACTTATTATGTATACACTGTTATTGCAAGGACCCCAGGTGCGTTACTCCTTACTTTCACCTGTGCCTATGGTGTGTATATTCTGCTTACTGGCCTCACATGTGGTTCTGTTGATTTCCCTCTGGGCTAGTTCCTGTGTACCTTTCTTTGATTTCTGTGACTGCTTGCTTCTATTATGTCTGTTACTACGCTTTTATCTTATATGTGCCCAGTCGGCCTATGATACCTACTGGGTACCTTATGCTTCGCATTTGGTGCTCACCCTACCCCCCCTGCATCATCGGGTGCAGATCCTAGCGTGGGCCATCGCCATTAGATCACTATGATTCATGCTTGGAGATCTGTTGGGGACTACTTCAGACTGAGGGTGAGCTCTTGGCGATCGGATCTTAGCTTTAGTTTATCTTTTGCTTCATGTACTCTATTACCATTCAGAGACATCTGTATATATTGTTTTGGATCGATTGCACTCTATGTATGTAGTTTTGGCTCTATACTATGATACCAAGTCTTGGGGTTTGGTTTAGTTTCTGCATATGTATATATTTATATCCCTTTTATCTATTCTCTTCGTCTTGTTCCCTTATTTGTTAGATAGTAGCCCATTACTAACTTTTCTGTGCTACGGGGATTGGTTAACCTACCGCGGGTTGTAGGTGCCATCATGACCGAGAAATTGGGTCGTGAAAACTTGGTATCAGAGCTTTAGGTTCACCGGTGTCATCGGTATAGGAGCCAATGTCTAGTAGAGTCTTGCGGATCGGGGCGGAGACGTCCGTACTCAATCTTTGGGAGGCTATATGACATTTTAGGAAATTTGACTCTTTCATTGCTTCTGTGTCGTGCGTGGAACCCTTGAAGTTTCTGTAAATCTCATTTGTTCTACTTCATTCTCCCGCAGATGGTTTGTACGAGATCATCGACATCACGCGAAGATGAGCCTCCCACTCCAGCTAAGGGTAGAGGACGCCCTCGAGCAGTGGCACCTGCTAGGGCTGCTAGAGTGGAGATAGAGCCCGAGCGGCGTGTGGATCAGTGGGCAGCCCAGGTACCACCAGCACCAGCTCCAGCTCCAGCTCCAGTACCAGCTCTAGTTCCCACTTCTGTGCCAGCTCCAGCCGCAGCTCAGTCTCCAGATATTCGGGGATTACTATTACAGCTTTTGGGTGTGATTGGAGAGCGGCCTTCTGAGGTAGCGCAGACATCCGCTCAGGGGGAAGCCCTTGCTGCACAGAGCTCAGGAGCGCAGCCTGCTACTATGGCTCCCCGTGCGGAGGTCATTCTGGTTCCAACTATTGCATAACCTCTTGCTCCTCGCCCAGTTATGACAGAGTTAGAGGAGAAGGTGTAGGGTAGGTTTTTGAGGTTAGCACTTCCGAGGTTTGCTGGTACTTCTGGAAATAATCGACATGACTTTATTACTACCTGTGAGGAGATGTTGCATCATTTGTGTTTGTTGGAGACTCATGGGGTTGGTTATACTACCTATCAGTTGGAGGGCCCAGCGAAGTTATGGTGGAGGGCCTAGGTTACTTGTAGACCACCATCGTCACCTCCTTTGACCTGGTCTGAGTTTTATGAGGCCTTTATGGCCAAGTTCCTACCCCAGAGTGATCGGGAGCATCGCAGGGAGCAGTTTACTCACCTTGTACAGGGGTCTGTGACTATCTCGGAGTATGAGACCCGTTTTCATCAGCTAGCACCGTTCGGAGCTATGATCATTCCTACCGACGCAGATGGGATTCGCAGATTTATGTGGGGTTTGAGGCCAATGATCAGGCAGCCAGCTGAGGCATTGGTCGCCAGTGGTCGGTCATTTAAGGCTATCATAGACTATGCCCGCACTGTGGAGGACTTACAGTGACATGATCAGGGGTCCAGAGATAAGAGGCCTAGACATCAGGGTGTTTATAGTGGTTCCAGATATGGTGGTAGAGGTCCTGGCCAGTGGAGCCAGAGTTATCAGCCACAGTAGCACCAGGGTCAGTCCAGTCGACCGGTTCAGGCTTCCCTTTATACTTTCGGTAATACCCAGTTCGAGCAGGGTCAGAGCTGCCATCAAGGCTATGGCGGCTAGTCTTCGAGGGGTACAGTTTCTGGGGCATCAGGCCGTGGTGGTTATATGGGATCTGCTGGTTCATCTTGACCGAGTAGGCCGCCAGGGGCTTTTTTACTTGTGGTGTGATTGGTCATTTCGCTAGAGATTGCCCTCAGCAGGGTACAGTTCAGTTGGCCGAGCCTTTACGAGCAGTTCAGCCCCCGGCTAGAGGGGGTGGTCGTCAGGGTAGAGGTGGTACTCCGCGCGGCAGAGCAGGTGTTAGGGATGGCGGTCGAGCAGGTGGAGGTCGTCGTCAGTTTTACGCGGTCCCTATGAGACCAGAGGCAGAGGCCTCAGATGCTGTGATTACAGGTACGATTTCTGTGTGCTATCAGTCTAATATGGCTTTATTTGATCCTGGATCCACTTTTTCATATGTATCTGCCTACTTTGGGCCTTGTTTGGGCTGGCTAGTGAGCCATTATCTGTTCTTGTTTCTGTTTCAACCCCAGTAGGAGATTCTTTAGTAGTGGATCGGATTGTGAGATCCTGTATGTTATCTGTTGGTGATTCAGAGACTTGGGGTGATTTGATGATTCTTGATATGCTATATTTTTATGTGATACTGGGCATTGACTAGTTATCCCCTCACCGTGTGGTTTTGGATTGTTATGCCAAGACCATTACCATAGCTGTGCCCGGTGTATCCCCGATTGTGTGGCAGGGTTCTGTTAGCCATGCGCCATCTGGGATCATCTCTTGTCTTCGAGCTAGGAAGTTGATTTCCCATGGGTGTTTAGCTTATCTAGCATATGTCCGAGATGTTAGTGCTGACCCTACTTCTTCTGAGTCTATTCCTGTGGTTAGAGACTTCCTCGATATGTTTCCTACCGACCTGCCAGGCCTTCCACCTGAGAGAGATATTGATTTCGCTATTGAGCTAGAGCCGGGCACCAGGCCCATTTCTATTTCTCCTTACCGTATGGCTCCTGCTGAGTTGAGGGAGCTTAAGGAGCAGCTCCAGGATCTGTTAGCTAAGGGGTTTATTAGACCTACTGTGTCACCGTGGGGTGCTCCTGTTCTCTTCGTGAAGAAGAAGGATGGGTCGATGCGCATGTGTATTGATTATCGGCAACTGAATAGGGTGAAAGTGAAGAATAGGTATCCGATGCCGAGGATTGATGACTTATTTGACCAGTTTCAGGGTTCAGTCGTGTTTTCGAAGATTGATTTGAGGTCTGGCTACAATCAGTTGAGGATTAGGGCGGAGGACATCCCTAGGACAGCATTCAGGACACGTTATGGCCATTATGAGTTCCTGGTGATATCTTTTGGGTTGACTAATGCCCCCGCAGCCTTTATGAACTTGATGCACATGGTTCTTGGCTCGTATTTGGACTCATTTGTGATCGTTTTTATAGACGACATCTTAGTATACTCGTGTAGTAGAGATGAGCATGAGCAGCACTTGAGGGTTATACTCCAGACTTTGAGAGATCATCGGCTTTATGCCAAGTTCTCAAAGTGCGAGTTTTGGCTTGAGTCAATTGCATTCCTAGGGCACGTGGTGTCTAAGGATGGGATTAGGGTTGATCCGAGAATGATTTCAGCGGTTTGTGAGTGGCCTAGACCTACTACTGTTACTGAGGTTCGCAGCTTTATTGGGTTAGCAGGTTACTACAGACGGTTTGTTGAGGGATTTTATTCCATAGCAGCACCCTTGACTATGATGACTAGGAAGGATGTCCCATTTCAGTGGTCGGATCAGTGTGAGGATAGCTTTCAGAGGCTTAAGGCCTTAGTCCAGTTTTGACTTTGCCAGTTGAGGGTCAGAGCTTCTCCGTGTACTGTGATGCTTCTGGGGTTGGTCTTGGTTGTGTGTTGATGCAGCAGGGTCGAGTAATAGCATATGCGTCGAGGCAGCTGAAGGTTCACGAGCGCAACTACCCCGATCACCGTAGTCTTCAGTATATCACGAGTCAGCGAGAGTTGAACTCAAGACAGAGGAGATGGGTCGAGTTACTGAAGGACTATGACTTCACTATTCTGTATCATCCGGGCAAGGCAAACTTGGTAGCGGATGCCTTGAGCCGGAAGGCAGTGAGTATGGGTAGCCTAGCTTCTCTTTCAGTTTCAGAGCGACCATTGGCCTGGGACATCCAGTCCTTGGCTAACCGTTTGGTTAGGCTTGACTTGTCGGATCCTAGCAGAGTTCTTGCCAGTGTTGAGGTTCATTCTACTTTGATTGATCAGATTTAGAGCCGTCAGTTTGAGGATCAACAGTTGTGTGACCTTCATGATTTGGTTGTTCAGGGTGAGACCAGTCGGGCTACTCTAGATTCAGATGGGGTTCTGAGGTTTGATAGTCGCCTTTGTGTTCCGAGGATTAGTGATTTGATTCAGTTGATACTTCATGAGGAACATGGTACTAGATACTCTATTCACCCTGGCACAACAAAGATGTATAGAGACTTGAGACAACTTTACTGGTGGAGTGGTATGAAGCGGGATATAGCGGATTTCGTATCTTGGTGCTTGAACTGTCAGCAGGTTAAGTTCGAGCACATGAGACCTGGTGGTTTGATGCAGCGACTTCCCATTCCTGAATGGAAGTGGGAAGGGATTACTATGGACTTTGTTGTTTGTTTGCCTCGTACATCTCATGGGTTTGATTCCATATGGGTGATTGTTGATAGGCTGACTAAGTCAGCACATTTCTTGCCAGTTCAGACTTCTTATGGCGCAGAGAGGTTAGCTCAGATCTACCTTCGTGAGATTGTTCGGTTGCACGGGGTCCCATCTTTTATTATTTCAGACCGCAGCACTCAGTTCACATCTCAGTTCTGGAGGGCTATTCAGCGAGATTTGGGTACAGAGTTTCATCTTAGTACCACCTTCCACCCTCAGACAGATGGCCAGTCTGAGAGGACCATTTAGATTCTGGAGGACATGCTTCGGGGCTGTGTTCTTGACTTTGGAGGTTCTTGGGATCAGTTTGTTCCCTTGGCAGAGTTTGCTTATAATAACAGCTTCCATTCGAGTATCGGCATGGCACCTTTTGAGGCTTTGTATGGCAGGCGTTGCAGATCACCTGTAGGTTCGTTTGATGGTTTTAGTTCAAGGCCACAGAGCACAGATTTGCTTCGAGATTCCTTAGATCAGGTTCGAGCGATTCAGGACAGACTTCGGGCAGCTCAGAGCAGGCAGAAGAGTTATGCTAATCGTAGGCTTCGTGCCCTGGAGTTTAGTGTCGGTGACTTGGTGTTTCTCCGTGTATCGCCCATGAAGGGAGTGATGAGATTTGGTAGGCAGGGCAAGCTTAGCCCCAGGTACATTGGGCCATTTGAGATTCTTCAGAGGGTTGGTAGCGTTGCCTATCAGTTAGCCTTGCCTCTGATGTTTTCAGCTATACATCCTGTATTTCATGTTTCGATGCTGCGTTGGTATGTACCAGATGAGTCTCATGTGTTACAGTGGGATTCAGTTCAGTTGGGTGAGGGTTTAGCCTTTGTTGAGGAGCCGACAACTATTTTGGCCGGAGATGTCAGGAGATTGAGGTCTCGAGAGATCCCAGTTGTTAAGGTTCAGTGGAGGAACCGTCCAGTCGAGGAGGCTACCTGGGAGACCGAGAGAGATATGCGGGCTCAGTATCCGCAGTTGTTTGAGCCTTCAGGTACCCCCTTGACCTTGACTTTCGAGGACGAAAGTCCTTTTTAGTAGTGGATGATGTAATGACCCTTCCGGTTATTTCCACGTATACGTTTTTCTTGAACCGTTAGAGCTTGTTTGTAGTGGCCCCAAGTCACTTAAGGCTTGTCAGGACCGGTATTTCGGTGTCGGGTCCATTTGTTTGGCCGTATGATAAGTTTTGAAGACAAAAAAGTCGGCAAAAGTTATCGTAAGTTCCTTTATCTAAATTTTCTGAAAGTCTCAGGGCTTTTCTCCCAATATATAAAGATTTAGAAGTCCCGCGAAATACCAAATCGAAGGTCTACGAGTCTAGTTTCCAACGCACAAAACCTCACGTCCAACTAATCTCGGAGTGAAAAGTTATGACTGTTTTACCGCAGACTGTCTGGCAGAAACCGAGTTGCGAATCGGGTTGCGAACCGGTTCGGGTCAAACTCGATTTAAAGCCTCAACTTCACGTTTTAAAACGCCATTTCAGTTCTTAAACAGTGAGGAAACATAAGGGAGGATTCCAAGAGAGTTCTTGAGTATCAAAATCGTGCGTACTTGAAAATATTTAATTTAAAAGTTGAATGTGGTAAAAAGTTATATTATTATTACCTTTTTAAAATATTTTAAAGGTTTATGAAAAATATTTTTGTTACGATATAATGGTATATGTATTTATTTTATAAGGTTTTTGTACATTGTAATATTTTAACGGAGATAGTAAATTTAGTTATGTTGAAATTTATTATTATAATATAGTAAGTTTTATTGCAAAATGATTTTCTATTAGTTATGGTATATTTAAAAAGTTATATTTATTTTACCACGAACTTATGCTATACCCGAGTAGATACGTAATAAGATAAAACAATTTTGGTGATGCCACTCCACTCCCACGTGGAAGAAGAGTGGATGGTACAACAATTATAGTCAAGGTGTGGTGTCATGCATGCATTAAATGGTTTATTTCACCATATGTTAGCTTTACATATATGGAATCTATTGATTCCAACATTTTCTTTCCAGTTTTAGACTCATATAGGCATAATAGGATATCTTTGGATCAATTGCAGAGAATTTTAGCACATTTGTTAACCTTTTTCCTGGTTTTTCCCTTTTGTAACAAAAAATATTTTAACGCTATATTTGATTACCGAAATGAAAATCAATTATCTACGTTGAGTTATTCAAGCCCGAGTTCGAGTTTGATTTCGTGTTGGGGATTTTTCGGAGAGGTTCAAGCTTGTCATTGGACGACAAGTAGGTTACGGTTTATTTTCCCTAGACTCCACATATATAGGATAAAATTGTATTAATCGGCATCCTTGGGTTGGTTTATTAGGTTGGTACCACAGACCTCGACCGCTTTATTCATGTCCGCCTACTTTTGTTCCTCCGTTGCTTGTAGTACTTGCCGATATATTTTATTTACCCTTGTGGTCCTGTGAGGCCTTGTTGACTCTGGAACATAGAAGGTGGGATTTTGGGAATGTCCGCGAGTCCCGGGCATAGAATTTCCTTCTAGGCTGGTTATGCTTGCTGAGTAGCTGTGGGCCCGTGCAGGGTCGAGAGGTTGATTGTGAGCTGCTGGGCAGCTATTGTGTGTGATAATACCATTACCATGCATATAAAGATGTTTTATCCATGTTTTACTATGATTTTGGCTTCGGGCCTACTGACACTATTTTCTAACCTTGCATGGCCCCGGGGGCCTGTTTTTAATGAAAATGATTTGGAAATGGTTTGATTTAACTTGTGAATATTCCTGGGTAAAAGAAAGTAAAATTATGTTTTAAAACACCAGTTTTTCGGTTAACGCTAGACTCGGCAAGGCCGGGGTGCTAGTTGAGTTTTGTTGCTACATGAGATGATTTTTAGCCTCGGTCGGACCGAGCACCTGAGATGACTTTCTACTGTTTAGACCCGGTTATGCCCTGGCACCCTTGGAGGGGTTTTTGAGTTATTTTCCTACTACTTTAGTCCTGGACAGGGTCTGGGCATGCATATTCGAGATTGGGTCTCTATCTTGAACCCGGACTTGCTTCCGGACGATATTTATTGATACTGAGTTTTAGTATGGGGTCAGGGACCTCCATGGACCTTGCCATCTGGTCCAGGGGCTGCAGGCTGCGTGTGCCGGAGGAGGGGTATACGGTGGAGTAGAGGTATACGGGCAGTTTCCTTCCATGGAACCTACCTGCTGGGCCGGATCGGCACCGGAGGAGGTACATACAGAGATACCATTTCACTTGAGATCTTCATGCATCATATCATTCATTGTTTGAGGCCCCACCTTTGTTTGTTGTTTGTTGATTGTACGCTCCGGTAGTATGGGATGCCGGAGGGTTTGTTTTCACTTGTTTGTGTTCCTCGGTGTATAGGCGGCCGGGGGACTGTAGGTAGACTCTTGCTATTTACTTACAGAATTATTCCCTGTTACGGTTAAGTATGAAATTGGTTACTGCTAGACTGTTAGTTTCTGGATTTGAGATTGATATGATTAGTTGAGTTTGATTCTTGTCTCTGAGCATGTCTATCATTACTCTTTCCCCTCTTTTTATACTTGAGGTTACCGGTATACCGTCCATTTCGTAAACTTATTATGTATACACTGTTATTGCAAGGACCCCAGGTGCGTTACTCCTTACTTTCACCTGTGCCTATGGTTTGTATATTCTGCTTACTGGCCTCACATGTGGTTCTGTTGATTTCCCTCTGGGCTAGTTCCTGTGTACCTTTCGTTGATTTCTGTGACTGCTTGCTTCTATTTTGTCTGTTACTACGCTTTTATCTTATATGTGCCCAGTCGGCCTACGATACCTACTGGGTACCTTATGCTTCGCATTTGGTGCTCACCCTACCCCCTGCATCTTTGGGTGCAGATCCTAGCATGGGCCATCGCCGTTAGATCGCTTTGATTCGTGCTTGGAGATCTGTTGGGGACTACTTCAGACTGAGGGTGAGCTCTTGGCGATCGGAGCTTAGCTTTAGTTTATCTTTTGCTTCATGTACTCTATTACCATTCAGAGACATCTGTATATATTATTTTGGATCGCTTGCACTCTATGTATGTAGTTTTGGCTCTATACTATGATACCAGGTCTTGGGGTTTGGTTTAGTTTCCGCATATGTATATATTTATATCCCTTTTATCTATTCTCTTTGTCTTGTATCCTTATTTGTTAGATAGTAGCCCATTACTAACTGTTCTGGGTTACGGGGATTGGTTCACCTACCGGGGGTTGTAGGTGCCATCATGACTGAGAAATTGGGTCGTGACACTTTTGTTTCAAGAACATGGTCAACAACTAATGCTCATTCCCAGTCATAACAGGGCCTAGCTTCAGACATAAGAAGTCATCAGTACCCGACGCTATATCCATCCTAGGAATCGCTGCAAGCACTGGCTAGGTGCCCAAAACCTGATCTGTGGTACCCATGGGAGTGGTTATATCACCAACCAGTCCATATAGAAAAGCCCACACCTGTTGAAATGATTTAGGCGTTATAGGGGGAAGGCATGCACCTCCAGCCGGTGCCGCCTCCTCCTGCTCTGTGCCCTCTTTAAGAACAACCTCAACTTCCTCCTCAACAGGATCCTGGGGTGGGGGAGGGGTCACTACTCATGGCCCTGCAACTTTCTGAGCTCCACTGTGGGTAGGTGTTGCCCTACCTCTGCCCCTGCCCCTCCTCTACCCCTTTCGCGTCCTCTGACCGCTTGTCCTGCTACTGGAACTGTCGCTCTTGCTCTATTATTTCTGCTATTAACCATATGTGGACAAAAGAGTTAAAGAGTTTAGATACTAATTTGTATCACCATATACCAATTGCAATCAAGTTATAGCACGAAGGAATAAAGAAGAGATAGTTTCCTAAAGCCCTATATCTTCTCGAAGAAAAGTACAAACATCTCCATATCATTCCGCATGACTCTACTAGACCCATTTTGGTACGATGAGATCAACAAACCTAAGGATTTGATACGATATTTGTCACGACCCAAACAACTATGAGTGGCACCCACCCGAAACCCCCAGATGAGAAAACCCATTATATCCCCAACACTTAGTATATCTAGAAGCTCAAAACCAATTTGCATTAAAATAAACTATCATTCATGTCTAATCCAAAAGGCTAACAATATCCTACGGAAATACCCCTAGAAAATGAAAGTCATCGTACCAAAATATCTACCAAATGTCTAGAAATGGGGAAGTGACCCCGAAAATATAGAGTTAAGTCCAAAACAAGTGTACTAATTCTAAATTGAGAGAAACAATGGTAGCCCGAAGTAAGTAGCTCACCCTTGGAATCTGGAATCGCTGGGACTAAATCTGAGGTCGCGTCAAAGCCACTGGAGTATGTCTATACTAACAAAAGCAAAGTAAGTGCAGAATCAGTACACAACCACAGTATACTGGTAGGATCACCCCAACTCCAACACAATATGCAAACAATAAACTGTAATCGAGTAAAGTAGTACAAATATGTATCAACAACTAATAATACAATTCCAGACTCTCAGTCTACCTTCTAACTTATCAAACATAGAAACATATTCAATCACCATTTAAACAATGACAATACGACAACACTTTACTAACTTTACATCCCCAGACCCACTAAGCATCCCTAGACCAATAGCTAAGTGTTAACATGCAATGCCCAGCCCATTCAAGGACCAACCCACCATTCAGTGTAACAATTTGGCCTCTCAAGACCAATAAACAAAATCACACTTTCACAATCAACCCAGTCCACTCATTGAACCATCAACAAAACATAATCTACAATGAATAAACAATCCCGTATCAGGCGTGCTACCCGAGCCAACCTATATAGAATATGTACAAGGCGTGGTTCCCGAGCCAACCATTAGTATCATGTACCAGGCATGATACCTAAGCCAACTAATGTATATAACCTGTACTAGGCGTGGCACCCGAGAAAACTGAATGTCATGCTAAAATCCAACATTCAATAATTAAATTAACAGTAACACATTTGTAACACTAACAAGAAACAAACCAAGTTCATTTCACATAATTGAAAACCGGACACTTAGACATTCATAAACTCATTCCCCAAAGATGTAAGACAGAAACATCACAAAGTTAAGGTTACATGCATACATATTGCATGTGGAAAACAATACCATCACCTACCTCGAATAGCTTGAAAACTCTATTAAGCCGGAGCCTTCTTGTTTTCTGAAGCCTTCGCTTGTTCTTGGTCTAAAGACAATCACAAACAACTACAATCAATCCAAATGGCCTAGTATTACCCGGATTATACTCAAATTCTAATCCCCAGGCCAACCCATGATCATGCCACCCATTCCAGGGTTTTCCCACCATTAATTCACCTAAAAACTGCGATAATAGTCATAATCCAAGACTTCTACACCTAGAATTCCCCTTTTCCCACTAGATTCTACCATCCTAGGTTATCCCAAACCTTCCGTCAAGCTCATAGATAATAATTCTAATGTGTAGCAATCATAGTACTAAGTTAGGAGAGCAAAAAGCTTACCTTTTCGACAAAGTTTGGTGGAAAATCACTAAAAATTGCCTCACTTCACCTAGGTAATTCCCCAAAATGTTCTTGAGAAATTCTGAATGTTTTTGGGGAAGTTTATGCATTTACCCTGACTTATTTTGCTATAACGGTCCTTACACCACTATAGCAGCACTGTTGTAGTGGAAATAATTGTTATGGCGGTGCTGACTGACGTTGCCTCTCACTGTAGCAGCAATTTCTCCACTATAGTAGTAGTCGCTATAGCATAGTGTCAAACGCCATGGAAGTTTACATAGGAAAGAAGCTCATAAAATTCCCCAAATGTTCCTATTTTACAACACACTTCAAATACTGACGTCCCAAAATAACCCTTTCACGTCAACTTTGATACCGGAGGTTCTACTCACCCGAATGCACTTCCAAAAAGTCCCCCAGACTCCTTAAGGTCTTGGCTAAAAAAAACTAGCTTGACCTAGGATATTCTACCCAATCCTCACCTAGATTTCCCTAGACCATATCTCACTCAGAATCTATCTAAGGCTAGCCTAGCAAAGAATTTCCATCTCCTAAACCTGGAAGTTTTCTAACCCAAAACATGGCACGAATAAATTGCCCATGATGACAGACCTGGTCATTACACCCATCAAGTCATAAATGACTTATAGCCGCTATGGGAATGCACAAAATGCATAAGAAGTATGAAAAATAAGAAAATAACCTAGAGGGTCATTACACATATTTGTAGAAAGGTAGAAGACTATGTAGAGTTGTTTATGGATAACTT
This sequence comes from Jaltomata sinuosa, assembly GCA_003996215.1. Lineage (NCBI taxonomy): Eukaryota > Viridiplantae > Streptophyta > Magnoliopsida > Solanales > Solanaceae > Jaltomata > Jaltomata sinuosa. Next base: position 12,996 of record QJPP01005660.1, read on the forward strand.
CTCGATCTTCTCAAGATCATTTGAAGAATGAATAAAAAACATAGATAAAGTACTGGAACTATGCGAAGAGACCAATTTGGTACCGAATTGGAAAAAATGCAATTTTATGGTTAAAGAGGATGTTTTCTAGGACACAAATTGTCCAAAGTAGGCTAGGAGGTTGATCGGGAAAATACCAAGGTTGTTAAGAAGTTACCTCCAACTATTTTAATTTGCAGATATGGAGTTTTTTTTGTCATATAGGTTTTCACTGAAGGTTCATCAAAGACTTATCAAAAGTGTCAAGACCCCTCTATAAAATGTTAGAAAAAGATATGAGGTTTGACTTTAATGCAAATTATGTAGCAACGTTTGAGATGCTTAAATGAAAATTGGTGTCTGCCCCAATCATGATAGCACCTCACTGGCCACTGCCATTTGAACTATTATGTGATGCAAGTGACTCAGCAATAGGTGTTATATTGGGTTAAAGGAAGCACAAAAACGTTTGTTTGATATAATATGCATTCAAGGAATTCGATAGAGCTCAGTCAAACTACACAGTCACAAAAAAAGAGTTGCTTGCTTAATGTTTGCATTCAACAAGTCCTGATGTTACTTTGTCAGAACTATAGTTTTGGTTAACACTGATCATCCAGCACTCAGATATGTTTTTACAAAGAAGGATGCCAAGCTCAAATGTATAAGGTGGATCTTTCTACTGCGAGACTTTGATGTAGAAATTTGAGACACAACAGAATGTGAAAACCAAGTAATAGACCATCTATCATGCATGGAGGGCATAAAACACGTACAAAAAGTGTAGTAATAAGAGAATAATTCCCTAATGAAGAATGTTTCACTCTAACTATGGACGAGTTACCTTGCTACACTAGCATTGTGAATCTATTGGTAGGTGGAATATATCCACCCAGAGCCAGCTTCAGGCAAAGAAAGAGACTAAACCATGACTCTCATTTCTACATATGGAATGACCCATACTTTTTTAAACAAGGTTCCGACCAGGTGATATGATGCATTCCATAAAATAAGGTAAAATAGGTGCTAGAAAGCTTCCATGCTTCTCCTTATAGAGGACATCAAAGAGGTGATTATATAGTAGCAATGGTATTGAAATCTGTGTTCGTTAAGCCTACTCTATATAAAAATGAATTTAATTTTGTGAAAAGTTATGATAGGTGTCACAAAAATGGGCAGATTTCAAGAAGACATGAGATGCCTTTGCAAAATATGTTAGAGTTGGAGTTCTTTGATGTCTGGAGTATTGACTTAATGGGACTATTCCCTCCTTAATCCGAAAACATGTACATAATGTTGGCTTTAAATCATTCATCTAAGTGGATGGCAGTAGTGGCACTTCTAGAAAGTAATGTTAAGGTCGTCATACAATTTGTGAGAAAAGTCATATTCTAAAGATTCAATACTCCGAGAGCACTGATAAGTGAAAGGGGTAGTCATGTTTGCAACTATTTGCTAAAGAATGTCCTATCCAAATATGGAGTTCGCCATAACATAGAGTCACGATCCAATTTCTCGGCATGCTGGCACCTACAACCCCTCCCAGTAGGCAAACCAATCCCCATAGCCCAGAATGGTTAGTAATTGGCTGCAATCTAATAGGTAAGCAGAAGAACAAGTAATATAAATAGAAGCACAAGTTATACGAGAATAAAGGTAACAACAAGAGTATATATAAAACATACAGAAGCTAAGACAACACCCAAAATCTTGTATCATGGCATATAAGAGATGGATCTACATAAGGAGTACAAAAAGGACCCAAAATAATACATATACATCATGTCTCCAAAGCTAGGAGAGTACAAAATATACAAAAGATAAACTAAAGTCAAGCTCCAGTCGCCAAGAGCTCACCCATAGTCTGGAATGGTCCAAATATCTCCAAGCACGAGACTCCCATGAGCTAGCACCGATGGCCCACACTAAGATCTTCCCCAGAAGGTTCAGAGTATAGTTTGAGAACTAAATGCAGAGCCAATGGTACCCTGTAGGTATCATAGGCCGACTAGGCACATATAAGATAAAGGAACAGTAAAATGCAGAGTAGAAGCAAGTAGTTACCAAATAAACAAAGAAATACATAGAAACTATCCCAGAGGGAAGACGACAGAATACAACATACAAGGCTAGAAAGTAGGATATATACACAATATGCACAAGTGAAAGTAAGCAATGACGCACCTTGGGTCCTCTCAATAACAGTATATATAACAAGTTTAGAAGTGGGCGGTATATCGGTAACCTCAGGTAGATAGGGAAGGGATAAGAAGAATAAAGATAGGCCCCATGCTTTGGAACAGGAACTAATAACCACATCAAGCATACAAATCTCAAGTTAAGAAACCAACAATCAGCCAATATCCATGAAATTTCTTTTGCTAGGTCCCTCCATCCCTCTAGTAGCATGACTCCATTGGATTATACTTTCCTTTTGGGAAGATGTTTGAAGAAGAAAGGTGATGTGTCCTTAAGGAAAACCTCATATGCAACCATGATAGGGAATAATAACGTGATAGAGTAACAAGAGTCTACTTATAGTCCACCGCCCATCCATACAACCGAGGAACTCAATTAAGTGAAAACAAACCCTCCGGCTGCCCATACAACTTGAGCGTACACTCAACAAATAGAAAACAAGGGTGGAGCCTCAAATAATGAATGATATGATGCATGATGATCTCTGGGTGGAACACTAACTCTGTATGTACCTCCTTCGATGCCGAGAGGGCCCAATAGGTAAGTTCCATGGAAGGACACTGCCCGTATACCTCAATTCCACCGGATATCCCTCTTCTGACACACGCAGTCCAATGCCCTTGGTCTGGATCGTCAAGGTCCATGGATGTCCCGGACCCCATACTATAACTAAATCTCGAAGACATCATCCTGAATGGATCCAAATCTAAGATGGAGACTCCAATCTCAATATGCATTCCCTGACTCTCTTCAGGTCTATAACAACAAAATACGTCTCAAAAACCCAACCAAGGGTGCCTGGGCATAACTAGGTCTAAAAAAGTAGTAAAACATCTCTGATGCTCTGCCCGATCGAGTCTAATACCATCTCAAATACGTAAGAAAATCCATCTAGCACTACGGCCCTGGCGAGTCTAGCAATAGTAGTAAAAACTGTGATAGAAACCATAATTTAAATCTCTTACCCTGAAAAGATCCACAAATCTAGTCCAAACCATTTCTGAGTCATTTCCATCGAAAATGGGCCTCTAGGTCCATGCAAAGTTTAAAAAGAAGATACAAGTCGGCACGAAGCCAAAACCGTAGTAAATATGGTGAAAATCCTCCTTATATGCATGGAAATTACATTATCAATCACAAATAGAAGCCCGACGACTCACAACTAACCTATCGGACCTGCCCAGGCTCCAATCGCTCTACAACACAAATAACCATCCTAAAATCATGATAACGATGTCCGAGACTCACGAACACCACCGAATAGCGCACCATCTATGGTCTAGAGTCAAATCAAGGCCACACAGGACCACAAGGGTGATAATACCAATCTATGAAGAATACTACACACAATGGAGGAAACAAACGAGGCAAACATGGAAAATGGTCAAGGTTTGTGGTGGCAAACTAATAACCCAACCCAAGAATGTCAATTAGTATCTGATATATGCAAAGTCTAGGGAGTTTAGACCATAACCTATCTATCATCTAGCGATAAGATGCTGGAATGATGATATCTGAGGCCGAGTTGCTTCGAGAAACTCTGAATGATAATCAAACTATCATAATCATAAATATGATATCAAAAATGAGCCTAATGATACCTATAACGCTATAGAAATAGCCGGGCCAAAATTCAGGTCACTGGCGGGCCCATGGGCCTCGCGATCCAAAACTGAAAATGAACGAAGACAAAATGGTCACAATGACCATGGGAGGAAATGCCCGGAAAATCAAGGTAATTGGGCAAAAATTCAAGCTAAAACAGCCCCTACAAGTGATGAACCAAAAGAGGGGAAATTTAGGAATAAAACCGAAAATTGAGCAAGGATTACCTACCACAACGAGATGGATGAGCTAAAGATGTGATTTTAATGCCCACGGAGCATGCAATTTCCCACGAGAACAAATTCTATAATGGAATTTCCAAACTTAGAGAATTTACAACAATGGTGAGTCTTGTAACCATGCAGGAAAAGTAGCTTGGGGAGGAGAGAAAACATACCAAAATATTGACGGAAAAGTTCTCACAAGCTATGGCGAGACTATCCAAAGAGGTTTGATGGCCAGAAGTGAAGAATTTCATGCTTGGGAACTTTAACAATTGAGCAACGAGGTTTGAAATGAGGAAATGAAGAAGAATGTTTCATTTAAAACACTGCCAGTATATACCGCAATTGTGGCATTTTTATCGCAATTGCGGAGGCACGGAGAAATAGTGAACTCCGCAAATATGGAGAATTAACTGCAATTGTGGACTCTGCAGTTTCGGCCAAGGCACCGCAATTGAGGAAAAACAACACAAATGCAGCACCCCACTACAATTGCAGTAGCCGTAAATGCGGTCAAGCTCCACAAATGCGGACCCAATAGGTACATCAACTCAGCCCAAAAACTAGCTAAGTTTAAAAAGCTCAATTGGACCCCCAGGAAGCATCTGGTGTCCCACGGACACAAATGAACTATGCTACTCAACTAAAAATGGCATTCTGGACTCAACAGAATTTATGAAAATCCCAACAGAAGTTGATAGAACAAAAAGGTGGGCCCCACGCCCAAGAACTGATTTAGACCAATCCTTCCAAAATAGAATACCATGGCCTAAAATGTGTTCGGAAGCCTCGGAACCTGAACAAAGGGTCCCCCTAGCCAAAAATCAACATTTTGGAGCTAACACCGCTCACAAAAATCCTATACAAGGTTGTTTTCTCTGAATGTTGACCAAAGTCAAACTTTCAAGTTCAACTTGGCTGAAACAAAAAATCTAAGACAAAACTATCCAGAAAGCTCCCAGAACCTGTCCAAGGGTCCATCTAGACCAAAATCCATGCTCTGGAGCTAACGAAACTGTCAGAATTCAATTTAGAGCACGTTTACCAAGAATGTTGACTAAAGTCAATGATATGCTAAGTTTAAGCTCTAAAACAAGCAAACGGCCAAAACAACCAAATGAACGACTAAGGCACCAAACCACCAGTCCCAGCAAGTCATAAATGACTTAGGGCCGCTACAATAAAGCTCTAACAATACAAAGACGATGTAAGCACGAAGATGACCGGAAGGGTCATCATAACATCCACTACTAAAAAGACTTTTGTCCTAGAAAGTCAAGAAGAAGGGAGTACCTGAAGGCTCAAACTACTGTGGATGATGAGCCCACAACTCACTCTTGGTCTCTTAAGTAGCCTCCTCAATTGGATGGTGCCTCCACTGAACCTTCACAACCAAAATTTCCCTAGATCTCAATCTTCTGACATCTCTGGGCAAGATAGCTATCAGCTCCTCAATAAAGGACAAACATTAATAAAATTTAACCGAATCCCAATGCAACACATGAGACTCATCAGGAACATACCGTTGAAACATCGAGGCATGGAAAACTGGATGCATAGCTTAAAACATCGGAGGCAAGGTTTAAATATAGGCAACATTACTAACCCTCTAAAGAATCTCGAACAGCGCAATGAACCTAGGGCTAAGCTTGCCCGCCGACCAAATTTCATCATGCCCTTAATAGGCGATACACGGAGGAAAACCAAGTCACCAACACTGAACTCCAAGGCACGAAGTCTACTATCAGCATAGCTCTTTTTCCTACTCTGAGATGCTCTAAGTTTATCCTCAATCACGCGGACTCGGTATAAGGAATCTTGAAGAAAATTTGTACTCTGTGGTCAAGACTCTAAGACATAAAACTAACCAATCAGCGATCTGCAATGCCTATAATACAAACCTCAAAAGGTGCCATGTCGATGCTCGAATGAAAACGATTATTCTAAAAGAACTCGGCCAAAGGAACAAACTGATCCCAAGAACCTCCAAAGTCAAGTACACAAGCTCAAAGCATATCTTCTAAGACCTGAATAGTTCTTTCAAACTGGTCATATGTCTGAGGGTGGAAAGTAGTACTAAGATGAACCTCTGTACCCAAGTCTCACTGAATATCCCTCCAAAATTGAGATGTGAACTGAGTGTCGCGGTCTGAAATGATAGAAGCTGGGACCTCGTGCAACTGCACAACCTCATGAATGTAAATCTTAGCTAATCTCTCGGCACCGTAATAAGTCAGAACCAGCAAGAAGTGATCCAACTTAGTCAGCTGACCCACAATCACCCAAATGGAATCAAAACACCAATAAGTACAAGTTAAACAAACCACAAAATCCATTGTAATCCCTTCCCACTTCCACTCAGGAATTGGAAGTCGTTGCATCAAACCACAAGGTCTCATATTCTCAAACTTCACCTGCTGATAGTTCAAGCATCAAGATACACATTCCACTATGTCTCGCTTCATACCACCCCACCAGTAATGTTGCCTCAAGTCACTATACATCTTTACCACACCAGGATGAATGTAGTATCTAGAACAATATGCCTTAAAGAGTATCAACTAGATCAAATCACCAATCCTCAGAACACAAAGTCAACCACCAAACCTCAGAACCCTATCTAAATCTAGAGTTGCCCGGCTAGCCTCGCCCCGAACAACCTGATCTCGAAGGTCACACAATCGCTGATCCTCAAACTGACAGTTCTGAATCTGATCAACAAGAGTAGAACGAACATGAACACTAGCAAAAAAATTACTGGGATCCGATAAATTAAGCCTAACCAATCGGTTAGCCAAGGACTGGATGTCCAAGGACAACGGTCGCTCTAAAACTGAAAGTGAAGCTAGGTTGCCTATACTCACTGTCTTCTGACTCAAGGCATCTACTACCATGTTTTCCTTTCCCAGATTATAAAGGATGATGAAATAGCAGTCCTTTAGTAGCTCAATTCATCTCCTCTACCTCGAGTTCAGCTCTCGCTGACTCGTAATGTACTGAAGACTACGATGATCGGTGAATATCTCACAATGAACTCCATATAAGCTGTGCCTCCAGATCTTGAGCGTGAAAACTACCACCGTCAACTCCAAGTCATGAGTAGGGTAGTTGCGCTTATTAACATTCAGCTCCCTCGATGCATATGATATCACACGCCCCCTGCTGCATCAATACACAACCATGACGAACTCCAGAAGCATCACAATACATGGTGAAACTCTGACCCTCAACTATCAAAGTCAACACAGTAGTTGAAGTCAATAAGGCCTTAAGCCTCTGAAAACTATCCTCGCACTGGTCCGACCACTAAAATGGGACATCCTTCCTAGTCAGCATAGTTAAGGGTTCTGCTATGGAAGAAAATCCCTCGACAAACCATCTGTAGTACCCTGCAAACCCAACGAAGCTGCGAACCTCAGTAGGAGTAGTAGGTCTAGGCCAATCATGAACTGCTGAAATCTTACCTGAGTCCACTCTAATCCCATCCTTAGATTCCATGTGTCCTACGAATGCAACTAACTTAAGCCAAAACTCGCACTTTGAGAACTTGGCATTAAGCCGATGATCTCTAAAAGTCTAGAGTATAATCATCAAGTTTTACTCATGATCCTCTCTACTCCACGAGTATATCAATATGTCATCTATGAAAACGATCACAAATGAGTCCAAATACGGGCGAAGCAACCTGTGAATCAAATCAATAAAGGTTACGGGGGCATTAGTCAACCTAAAAGACATCAGCAGGAACTTATAATGGCCGTAACTTATCCTGAATGCTATCTTAGGGATGTCCTCCATCCTAATCCTCAACTAGTGGTAGCCAAACCTCAGATCTATCTTCGAAAACACGCTGAACCCTGAAGCTGATCAAGAAAATCATCAATATGCGGCATTGAATACCCATTCCTTACAGTAATCCTATTCATATACCAATAATAAATACACATCCACATTGACCCATTCTTCTTCTTAACAAACAGAATAGGAGCACCCGAAGGTGACACACTTGGTGTGATAAACCCCTTACCCAACAAGACCTGGAGCTGCTCCTTAACCTCCCTCAACTAAGCAGGAGCTATATGATAATGAGAAATAGAAATGGGCCTAGGGTCTGGCTCTAACTCAATAGAAAAATTAATATCTCTCTCAGGTGAAAAGCCTGTAGGGTCGGTAGGGAACACATCCAGAAAGTCTCTAACCACTGGAATAGACTCAGGTGAAGAAGGGTCGGTACTAGCATCTCGGACATATGCTAAATAAGCCAAACACCCTCGGGAAATCAACTTCTTATCTCAAAGTCAATAGATTATCCAAGACGATACACAGCTGACAGAACCCTGCTACATAACCACGGATATGCTAGACACGACTATGGTAACGGTCTTGGCATAGCAATCTAAAACCGTGAGGGGATAACCAGTCCATTCCCAGAATCACGTCAAAATCTACCATATCAAGTACTAACATATCACCCCAAGTCTCAAAATTACCCATAGATATCATACAAGATCTCACAATCGGATCCATTACTAAAGAATCTCCTACAGAGGTCGAAACAGATACATGCACAAATAACAACTTACTATCCAACCCCAAACAAGGAATAAAGTAGGCAGATACATATGAACAAGTCGATCCAGGGTCAAATAATGCAATAGTTAGGCGACAACAAATAGAAATCGCACATGTGATCTCATCAATAGAGGCCTCTGCCTCTGGTCTCCCAGGGACAGCATAGAACTGACAACGACGACCACCTGACTGACTGCCATCCCTGCAACATGTCCTACCTCATGGGCCACCACCTCTACCCTGACCACCACCTTCTCGAGCCGGTGGATAAGCTAAGAAAATAGGCTGAGCTGGCTGAGTGGTAGGCTAAACTGTACCCCACTGAGGGAAATCTCTGGCATAATGACCAACCACACCACAAGCATAACAAGCCCCTGATGAACTACCTTGTCGAGATGAACCAGCAGAACCTATATGGCCACAACATCCTGATGCCCCAGAATCTGTACTTCTCGATGGCTGACCACTATTACCATGTTGACTACTCTGACCCTGCTCAAACTGAGAACTAGAAGCCTATAGTGATGCCTGAACTGGTCGACTAGTCTGAACCTCATGCTGCTGTGGCTGATAACCTCGGCCCTATTGGCCTGAAGCTCTACCACCTTGATGAGAACCACAGTAGCCACCCTGATGTCGAGGCCTCTTATCTCTGGCCCCGGTGTCACGATTACGTGAATCCTCTATAGTACGGGCATAGTCCGCAATAGCCTGAAATGATTGACCACTATCAACCAATATCTTTACTGGCTCTCTAAACTCCCTCCGTAGCCCCAAAACAAACCTACCGACTATATCAGACTCGGTAGGCATAATAATGGCCCCAAATGGAGCAAGCTGACCAAAATAGGTCTCACACTCCTAGATGGTCATAGTATTTTGAGTAAGTCTAGTGAACTCCTCTCTCTGACGATATCTATTGCTCTAAGGTAAGAACTTGGCCATGAAGGCCTCATAGAACTCGAACCAGGTCAAAGGAGGTGATGATGATAGTCTGCACGCAACCTGAGCCCTCAACCATAACTTCGCTTGGCCCTCTGTCTGATATGTAGTATAGCCAACCCCGTGAGTCTCCAAAACCCAAATGATACAAAATCTCCTCACAGCTAGTAATAAAGTCATGTGAGTCCTGTCCATGAGTACCAGCAAACCTCGGAGGTGCAAATCTTAGGAATCTACCTAACGCCTTCTGCTCTATCTCTGTCATAGTTGGACAAGGAGAAAGAGGCTGTACAACTAATGGGACTGAAATAACTTCAGCACGGGGAGCCACAGTAGTAAGCTGCACTCATGAAATTGGTACACCCAGGGCTGCCCCCTGAGCAGATGTTCGTGCCACCTCCAAACGACGCTCTCTAATCATACCCAATAACTGCAATAGTAAACCCCGAGAATATGACGACTGAGCTGGGGCTAAAGCTAACACAGGAGTTGATACTGAAGCTGGTACTGGAGCTGGTGGTACCTGGGATTTCCCTTGGTCCACATACTACTTAGGAGTAAGCTCTAACTTATAATCATGATCGGTCTCTCTCTCTCAACTCTAGAAGCTATAGTAGGTGCCGCTGCTCGGGGATGTCCTCGACCCCTACCTCTACGACCTCCCAAGCCCCTAGCTAGAGTTGAAGGATCATCTTCGCTCGACACCGACAATCTCGTATGAACCATCTGTGAAAGAATGAATGAGAACAAGTGAGACTTCAAGAAACTTCCAAGGCTACTACGCACGATACAAAAGCAATGAAAGAGTCATATTTTCTAAGATGTCACTATAGCCTCCGAAAGATTGAGTACGGACATCTCCGCCCCGATCCACAGAACTCACCTAGACACTGGCTCCTATACCAATGCTACCGGTGAAACCTAGGCTCTAATACCAAATAATCGCGACCTAATTTCTCGGTAATGCTAGCACCTACAACCCCCCTCAAGTAGGCGAAAAAATCCCCATAGTTCATAATGGTTAGTGATGGGATACTATCTAACAGTTAAGCGGAAGAACAATTAATATAAACGGAAGCATGGGTTATACGAGAAGAAGGGTAACAACAGGAGTATACATAAAACATATGAAAGCTAAGAAAACACGCAAAACCTAGTATCATGGTATATAAAAGCCGAATCTACATAAGGAGTACAAAAGGGACCAGAAATATTACATATACATCATGTCTCCAAAGCTAAGGAAGTACAAAATATACAAAATATAAACTAAAGTCAAGATCCGGTCGCCAAGAGATCACTCTTAGTCTGGAATGGTCCAAATATCTCCAAGCATGAGACTCCCACGAGCTAGGGGTGATAGCCCACACTACGATCTGCACCAGAAAATACAGAGTATAGTATCAGCACCAAATGCGGAGCAAATGGTACCCAGTAGGTACCATAAGTCGATTGGGCACATTTTAGATAAAAGAATAGTAACAGGCAGAGTAGAAGCAAGTAGTCACCAAATCAATGAAGATGTACAAAGAAACTATCCCAGAGGAAAGACAACAGAATACAACATACAAGGCTAGCAAGTAGGATATATACACAACAGGCACATGTGAAAGTAAGAAATGACGCACCTGGGGTCCTCGCAATAACAATATATATAAGAAGATTAGAAGTGGGTGGTATACTAGTAACCTCGGGTAGACAGGGAAGGGAGAAGAAGACTAAACATACTCATGCTCAGGTATAGGAATTAACAACCACACTAAGCATACAAATCTCAAGTCAAGAAACCAACAATCTCTTAGTATCTAACCTCATATACAACCATGATAGGGAATAATAACGTGATAGAGTAACAAGAATCTACCTACATTCCCTCGACCGCCCATACAATCGAGGAATGCAATCAAGTGAAAACAAACCCTCTGGCTGCCCATACAACCAGAACATAAGCTCAACGAACAGAAAATTAGGGTGGAACCTCAAATAATGACTGATATGATGCATGATAATCTATGGGTGGGACAGTAACTTTGTATGTACCTCCTCCGATGCTGAGCGAGCCTAACAATTAGGTTCCATGGAAGGACACTGCCCTTATACCTCTACTCCACTGTATACCTCTGCTTTAGCACATGCAGGCCAAGGCCCCTGGTCCAGATCGGCAAGGTCTATGGAGGTCTTGGACCCCATAATATAACTGAATCTTGAAGACATCGTTCGAAATAGATCCGGAACTAAGAAGGTGACTCAAATCTCAATATGTATGCCCAGACTCTGTCCACGTATAAAAAAATACAATACATCTCAGAAACCCCACCAAGGGTGCCCAGTCATAACTGGGTCTAAAACGGTAGTAAAACAACTCTGATGCTCAACCTGACCGAGTATAATACCATCTCAAATCAGTAAGAAAATCTATCTAGCACTACGGCCCTACCGAGTCTAGCAATAGTAGTAAAAATTGTGATAGAAACCATAATTTAGATCTTTTACCCCAAGAAGATCCACAAATCTAGTCTAAACTATTTCTAAGTCATTTCCATCAATAATGGGCCCTAGGGCCATGAAAAGTTTTGAAAGAAGATAAAAGTTGGCTCGAAGCCAAAACTATAGTAAATATGGTAAAAATTCTTTTTATATTCATGAAAATGACATGATCAATCACAGATAGTAGTACAATGGCTCACAACCAACATATCGGCCCTGCACATGCTCTAATCACTCTATAGTATAGATAAACAACCTAAAATCACGATAACAATGTCCAGGACTCACGGACACCCGCGAATAGCCCACCATTTATGGTCTAGAGTAAAATCAAGGCCACACAGGACCACAAGGGTGATAATACCAATCTACGAAGAATACTACATACAACATAGGAAATAAATAAGGTGAACACGGAAAAGAGGTCAAGGTCTGTGGTGCCAAACTAATAACTGAACCCATGAATGCCAATTAGTATAATTTTATCTGATATATGTGAATTCTAGGGAGTTTAGACCATAACCTATATGTCGTCTGGTGATAAGCTGCTGGAATGATGATGTCCGAGGCTGAACTTCTCTGAGAAGCTCTGAATGATAATCAAACTATCATAAACATAAATACTACATCGAAACGAGCCGAACGATACCTATAATGCTATAGAAATAGTCGGGCCAAAATTTAGGTCACTGGCGGGCCCATGGGCCGTATAACCCAAAATTGAAAATGAAAGCAGACAAAATGGTCACAATGACCATGGGAGTACATGCCCGAAAAATCAAGGTAATTGGGAAAGAATTCGAGCTAAAATAGCCCATAGAATTCATGAACCCCAAGAGAGGAATTTTAAGAATAAAACCAGAAATTAAGCAAGGATTACCTACCAAAACGATATGGATACGCCAAGGAAGTGATTTTAATGCCCACGAAGCATGCAATTTCCCACGAGAAAAGATTCTACAATGGAATTTCCAAACATAGAGAATTTACAACAATGGTGTGTCTTGTAACAATGGTGGAAAAGTAGCTTGGGGAGGAGAGAAAACTTACAAAAATAGTGATGGAAAAGTGCTCAAAAGCTATGGTGAGATTATCCTAAGAGGTTTGGTGGCCAGAAGTGAAGAATTTTGTTCTTGGGTGCTTTTAACAATGGAGCAACGAGGTTTGAAATGAAGAAATGAAGAAGAATAATTCATTTAAAACACTTCTACCAAATACCACAATTGCAATATTTTTATAACAATTGTAGAGGCACGGAGGAATAGTGAACTCCACAAATATGGAGAATTCTCCGCAATTGCAAACTCCGCAATTTCGGCCAAGGCACTATAATTGCAGAAAAATAGCACAAATACGACACCCCACCATAATTGCAGTTGCTGCAAATGTGGTCAAGCTTTGCAAATGTGGACCCAACAGGTACAACAACTCAGCCCAAAAACCAGCTAAGTTTAAAAGCTCGAATGGACCCTTGGGAAGCATCCGGGGTCCCACAGACACAAACAAACTATGCTAGTCAACTAAAAATGGCATTCTGGACTCAAGTGAATTGATAAAAATCCCAACGGAGGTCGATATCACAAAAAGGCTGGTCCCCACGCCTAAGAACCAACTTAGGCCAATCCTTATAAAATGGAACACCATGGCCTAAAATGAGTTTGAAAGCCTCGAGATCCAAACCAAAGGTCCCCCTAGCCCAAAGTCAACATTTTCAAGCTAACAACTCTGTCAGAATTCCTATTTGAGATCGTCTTCTCCGAATATTGACCAAAGTGAAACTTTTAACTTTAACTTGGTTAAAACACAAAAACCAAGACAAAACTAAACAAAAGGCTCCCAGAACATGTCCAAGGGTTCGTCTTGACCAAAATCCATGCTATTGAGCTAAAAGAACTATCAGAATTTGATTTTGAGAAGGTTTACCAAGAATGTTGACTAAAGTCAATGATATTCTAAGTGTAAGCTCTAAAATAAGCAAACGGCCAAAATGACAAAACAAACAACTAGGGCACCGAACCACTGGTCCTAGCAAGTCATAAATGACTTGGGGCCGCTACAGAAAAGCTCTAAAAATACAAAAAAGGTGTAAACACGAAGATAACCAGAAGGTTCATCAAAGTAAGCAACGCCATACCACCTAAAAACTAGTGGACAAGTGAAAGTATTAGAACAGGACAAGCATATATTGGAGAAAGTTTTGAATGAACAAAGAAAAGGTTGGGCCATCAAACTGGATGATGAGTTTTGGGCCTACAAAAGAAATTACAAAACCCCTAGTACGTCTCTTACCTACTTAATTGGAGCACAAAGCATTTTGGGCTATTAAGAGGCTATACATGAACCTCAAAGTGGTTGGTGATAAAGGGATGCACTAATTCCAAGAATTCAGCTTTCAAGCCTATGAGAATGCTAATTTATATAACAAAAAGACAAAGAAATGACATTACAAGCATATTATGTTGTGATAATTTGAAGAAGGAGAGAGGGTTGTAGTTTTCAATTCTAGACTAAGGATATTTCCTAGAAGGCTCAAGTCTAAATGGTCTAGACCATTTGAGGTGGTGAGAATTATAGCACACGTAGCAATAGCATCATGCAAACTAGATAGTGGGGAGCAATTTATGGTGTATGGATATAGTATGAAACAATACCTAGTTGATGACATGGAAAAAAAGAAGATGTCAATGCATCTAAATAATGATTGATTGAGCATAAGGTATCGTCATATCGCAAAGGTAAATCAAGCGCTTTTTGTGAGGCAACCCAACCTAAGTGTTTTATTTTGTTCTTTTATTACATTGGTTGTTGTTCGTATTTTTAAGGAACATTTTCATAAAGGAAAACCATGGAAAAGAGGAAAAATAGAGAAACATAGTTGGAACTAAGTGTGGGGTGTCACACGAAGAAATATAGAGCGAGATGAAGTCTGAGTAGTTCCAAAATTAAAGAGTGTTATCTTTTCGGGCTTTGTCCATCCATAGAGTTTTGTTTACCCTTATTTACACATTGGAGAACTGAGGACATTGCAAATTCTTATGTGTAGGGTGGGAGCTGACATTTGGTTGATTTGTGATCATATTAAATGTTTAAGTAGTAATGTGTCGCATCAATAATTATTGTTGGTGACACAAGCCTTGATGTTTTTTTGTTCTTTTCTTAGGGAATCATTTGAACCATTTATGGTTGATGTGCCGCCATTTTACGGCACTTTCGACGTCTCTAAACTAAGAACAATCGTACGTTTTCAAGCAACCGTCGTCGTTTTTGATGGTTTTATGTTATATTTGTAGGAAATGGAGAGAAACGTAGAAAAGGAAGGAAATACGATCAAAAGCGCGCCACTTCTTAAGAGTGACGGCTACCATGACGGGCCATCACACATGTGACAGGCCGTCACCCAGACCGTCAACCTGAGGCAGCTCACTGCCTAGCCACGACGGCCACAGTGACGGTCCGTCAAGCTTGTGACGGTCTATCACCCAGGCCATCAAGTTGAGACAGAACGCGACGCGGAATCCGAACATTTTTGGGTTTACTTCCTGGACTCCTATAAATACCCTATGTTAGGTTTATTTTATTAATGCACTTACCAATACATTACCCAATAGTTTTAGGAGAGTTTTGAGAGAGAAATTGAGAGCAACAACACGTTTTCTCTTCTTGAAATCGTGTTCTTGAATTGTTCTTGGGTTCTTGGTTTTCTTGTTCTTGGATAATTGAAGATTGTTTTCATTATATTGTAAGAATCTCTTCTCTTTATTATGAATATAACTTTCTTCTCTTCTTCTTCTAGCATGATTAACTAAACTTCCACAACTAGGGTTGTGGGAGCCATGGCAAAAGAAGCATTATAGATTCCGGGTAGCGTCCGGTTCAATATAGATGTTGTCACGTTGTTAATCATTCATTATTTAATGTTTTCTAGTGCTTGCAAACATTAGAACATGCCTAGGTTTAAATTTGCTTGAGTAAAGAGATTAAAACCGAGAAACTTGATTAACGACGAGGATACGAGACTACTAACTCTCGTCTTATGATTAATGTTGTAACTAGATTAATCTACTTGATGTATAGGATTGAAATCTAAAAGATCACCTTTTCAAGTTCGAGAGAATTGAAAAGTAAATTCATCTATTTGGTTGAGAAACGTTTAGATGATACCATTAATTCAATCACATCGTGACATACATATAAAAAGAACCCGGTTAAGCTTAGGATCGACATTGCGACAAAGACATGGTGAACACTTCCCTAGTTCATTCTCCTATTGACTATCTCGCATACATTATTGTTATTCTTTGTCTTTGTTTACAATTTGATCACACAAACCCCCCTTGATTACCGGAAATAATTGATTTCTAGTCATCTATTTCACTAACGACTTAATTCTCACCTTATTCCCTATGGGATCGACCCCAATCTCTATTGGGTTCTATATTTGACAAACGACCGCTTACGCTTCGTAATTTGAGGTGTAGTTTGGGCGTTATAAAATTTTGGCGCAGTTGCCGGGGAATACGGTTGTTTATTAAGTCCGGTGTGTTTATTTGACTCTTAGTCATATTTCCTGCTTTTATTTTTATTTATTGTTTTTATTTTTACAAGGTACATAGTTGTGCATGCCAAGTACCCAAGGCTCGGGTGATCCAATATTACCCTACGACCCCGAGCTCGCAAGAACGCTAAGGCTAAACATGAACGTACAACAGGAGGAGGCAGCAAGGCTCGCTGCAGAACAACTGGCTCAGCATCACTTGAATGATGAGGATATCGACTTGGATGGAGCTGGTGCCATGGGCGCTATTGCGATTCCTCCCCTAGCGCCCGGGGCCAAGTTCAACATTACTAGCACGATGATTCAGCTGTTGAACTTGAGAGGAGTGTTCCGTGGAGCTGCTGGTGATGATGCAAACCGGCACTTGATGAATTTTGTAGGTATCTGCAAGTCATTCGAACTGCCTGGAGTAAGTCAGACCGCGATTAGACTCAGGTTGTTTCCATTGTCTCTATCTGATGAGGCAGCATTATGGTTAACGGAGCTAACCCCCGACTCTATCACTACTTGGGGAGAGTTGAAAGGAGCTTTCCTAGAAAGGTTCTTTCCTCCCTCTAGGATGATACAGTTGAGGGACAAAATTAGCAACTTCAGGCAATAACCTCATGAGGCGTTACACGAGACGTGGCTGCGGTTCAAGAAAAAGCTGGCACAATGCCCAAACCATCAGTTGACCGAAGATTTCTTGATGCAGACATTCTACAGGGCACTGAATTCGGCTACCAAGCCGACGTTGGATAACGCAGCAGGTGGAGCATTTATGGGTCTCACTTTTGCCGACGCCACAACTATTTTGGACAGGCTCACCAAAACCAACAGGGCCTGGCATACACGTGATTCAGAAGTAGCAGCTAGCACTTATGCAGTTGGTGTGTCAGCAGAGCAGCGCAGAAAGGAGGAAGAGCGGGACCAATATATGGCCCATATGAAGACGCAATTGGACCTACTGACAAAGCATTTGTTGTCAGGAGGTATTGAACAGGTGAAAGCTGTGGGTTCCCAAGGTAGAGCATCAGAGTTTGAATCTGATGAGAAGGCGAATTATTTGGGTGGTTTCCAGGCTAATGGCCAAGGAAACCAAGGTCGGAACTATAAGAAGGACAACTACTATGAAAAAGCTGGCTACAGAGATCGCGATCAAGAGAACTAGAAGAATAACACTGATAGAGGTGGATTGTATGTACCACCTGGAAATCAGGATAGAGCTAGCACCGAGACAGGGACGTCTAAATTGGAGAACATGATGGTGAAGATGCTGCTAAAGGTGGAATCTGCTGACTCCGCGGTAATAAAGATGAGGACCAAACTATCAACAATGAGTCAGGTAGTGGATTCACACTCCACCTAGATCAAGCAATTAGAGCAACAAGTGGGTCAGATCTCGGCGGCTCTAAATCAAAGGAGGACAGGTACCCTGCCAAGTGACACTATTCAAAACCCGAGGAATGACGCGAGCTGTATGGAAATCACTACCAGAAGAGGTAAAACGTTACCAGAATCACATCTGGTAATTCCGACTCAAGGTGATGATGCGGACAAAAAAATGGCAGAGGATGCTACTCAAGAGCCCGCGGTTAAAAGCAAGGAAGCTGAAAAACTTCCAACTATGATGCCTCGGCCACCGCCTCCGTTTCCGCAACATTTGAAGAAGAAAGTGGATGATGACAAGTTCCTGAATTTCATGACCATGCTCAAGCAGGTATCAATAAACATCCCACTGGTGGAAGTGCTTGAACAAATTCCTGGATATGCCAAGTTCATGAAGGACTTGATTACCAAGAAGAGGTCAGTGAGCGTGGAACCAGAAGATAACCTCCACCACTGCAGTGCCATTTCCTCAAGATCGTTAGTGGACAAGAAGGAAGATCCAGGTGCTTTTACTGTTCTCTGTACTATCGGGAAGCTCAACTTCGGAAAAGCATTATGTGATCTTGGTGCTAGCATCAACTTGATGCCGCTAGCAATCTATAACCAATTGGGTTTGGGAGCTCCCAAACCTACGACCATGAGGGTGCTAATGGCTGACCGTTCAGTAAAGCGACCGATGGGAATATTGTTTGATGTGCTGGTAAAAGTTGGTAAGCTTATATTCCCAGCTGACTTTGTGATCTTGGATTGCGAAGTGGACTTTGAAGTCCCCATAATCTTGGGACGACCATTGCTGGCCACTGCAAGAGTATTGGTTGACATGGAGAGAAACGAACTGACATTCAGGTTAAACAATGAATTTTTCAAGTTTGATGTTTGTAAATTGATGAAGCAACCAAGAGACATGAGAGTGGTCGCAGTCATAGATGTGGTTGAAGAAGCCCCTGCGGAGTTGCATATTGAGGAGAAGGGTCCTGTCGAGACCCTAGTTGTTACAAGAATGAAGTTGCGATTGCAAGAAGGGAAACATGTCGAGAAAAGCGGTGAAAACAAATCAAGAAAGAGAAAACACCGCAAGAAAATCAGCAAAGAAAGAGTAAAGAAGTTACCGCGACTAGCTGCGGAACCGATAAAAGAGGAAGTTGGAGCTCAATGGAATGGGGTAGCTGGCACCTATTCCATCGATTTTGCCTGCTATGGAGACCCTGGAGGTCTCCAACATCATGCCAGACATTGAGTCCTATGGGCTTCACATGTATTCCTCCCTCTCACAGTTTTAGTTTTCATATGTATGCATTGGGGACAATGCATGAGTCTAAGTTGAGGGTGTTGGGTTACCTGTGAGTCTTTTACCACCGAGGGTTTTTGTTGCCGTGTTTCTTTTCCCTCCGGTGTGCTATCTAGTAGAACCGGCATGTTTAGGTTGTCATTTAAATTTTAGTTGTTTTTAGTGTCTATAGCAAGCATGGCATTTTGTGTTGAAAATTTAACCAAAAGGATCCCCCTCTGAAAAAGTTGAATTTGTACTTATGTTGAAATGATTGACTGTCTGGATCCTTGAATGTCATTGTGTGGTTATGATTGGAATAAGTATGCTTAAGTCGAGCTGTGGTCTTGATAGTTGGCAGCGGTATGATTTCTTGGTGCCAAGTGTGTGTGAGCTTATTGTTATAAATTCTTACTCTGTATATGCATCTAGAACTTGCCTGGTCTATTTTGTTGAGTTCGAAGTTGGTTGCTTAGGAAAGGATTACAGGCCCTTTTTGTGTGCAGTCCACTTAGCCTATAAGACCGTCCAAATGTGAATAATCCCTTTGATCCCTGTTTAAGCCATAATTGACCATGTTCTTTCAATAACCCATCACCGTTCCTGTTTAACTTTGAATCCCTGTTTTGGCCCTGGTCCTCCTTGGACATCGTGCACCTCAACTCAGGCAATCAGCCTAAGTTGAGGGTGGCTACTATAGAGGTAAATGAGAAGAAAAATAGGATGGATAAGATTGGTTGTGGATAGAATGAAAATTCCGGGTGTGTGTCTTAGAAAAGATGAAAAAGAAACGAAAGAAAAAAAAAAGGAGATGAAAAAGAACGAAAAAGAAATAAAAAGAAGTGTCAAAATAAAGAGGCCGCACCTGTAGCTAGAAAGAAGGAAATAAAGAGGTGAATAAGGATGGACAAAGTAAAGTTATGTGGAAATAGTAGGTCGGTGATTCCAAGGAGGGTTTAGTCACTATTCCCCAAACGTATCCTACCTACACCCGAAGCCTCATTACAAGCCAAAACAAGTCCTGTAGTGATCCCGAGTGGCTTTCTAAAGAACTGAAATAGAATAGTAAGGGCAAGCCTATGGCATCGCATGTGCACTATTTGAAATCGTTTATGAGTGCGAGCGTCTTACCTAGTCCTAAATTCTGTGTGTGGGACTTCTTTGTGGTGAGGGCACCAAGATCTCTGTATTATCTATTGACTGTTAGGATAGCTGCGCGTGTGTATGCATAATGTTCTATCATATCGGAATGACATGTTTGGATCCTTGCAAGTTAATGTTTCATACATTTGTGTGCTACTAGGGAGCTTGATTTGAAATCGAATAAGCATTGAATGACCATGAGTTGCTAGAGACACGAGTTTGTTTTCTTAGTTGAGTCGTCGTATTATTGTTTTTGTGTCATGTTGCTTGAGGACAAGCGAACGTTTTAAGTTGAGGGTGTTGATGTGCCGCCATTTTACGGCACTTTCGACTCCTTTTAACTAAGAACAATCATACGTTTTCAAGCAACCGTCGTCGTTTTTGATGGTTTTATGTTATATTTGTAGGAAATGGAGACAAACGTAGAAAAGGAAGGAAATACGATCAAAAGCGCGCCACTGCTTAAGAGTGACGGCCACCATGACGGGCCGTCACACATGTGACGGTCCGTCACCCAGACCGTCAACCTGAGGCAGCTCACTGCCTAGCCACGACGGCCACAGTGACGGTCTGTCAAGCTTGTGACGGTCCGTCACCCAGGCCGTCAAGTTGAGACAGAACGCGACGCGGAATCCGAACGTTTTTGGGTTTACTTCCTGGACTCCTATAAATACCCTATGTTAGGTTTATTTTATTAATGCACTTGCCAATACATTACCCAATAGTTTTAGGAGAGTTTTGAGAGAGAAATTGAGAGCAACAACACGTTTTCTCTTCTTGAAATCGTGTTCTTGAATTGTTCTTGGGTTCTTGGTTTTCTTGTTCTTGGATAATTGAAGATTGTTTTCATTATATTGTAAGAATCTCTTCTCTTTATTATGAATATAACTTTCTTCTCTTCTTCTTCTAGCATGATTAACTAAACTCCCACAACTAGGGTTGTGGGAGCCATGGCAAAAGAAGCATTATAGATTCCGGGTAGCGTCGGGTTCAATATAGATGTTGTCATGTTGTTAATCATTCATTATTTAATGTTTTCTAGTGGTTGCAAACATTAGAACATGCCTAGGTTTAAATTTGCTTGAGTAAAGAGATTAAAACTGGGAAACTTAATTAACGACGAGGATTCGAGACTACTAACTCTCGTCTTATGATTAATATTGTAACTAGATTAATCTACTTGATGTCTAGGATTGAAATCTAAAAGATCACCTTTTCAAGTTCGAGAGAATTGAAAAGTAAATTCATCTATTTGGTTGAGAAACGTTTAGATGATACCATTAATTCAATCACATCGTGACATACATATAAAAAGAACCCGATTAAGCTTAGGATTGACATTGTGACAACGCCATGGTGAACACTTCCCTAGTTCATTCTCCTATTGACTATCTCGCATACATTATTGTTATTGTTTGTCTTTGTTTACAATTTCATCACACAAACCCCCCCTTGTTTACCGGAAATAATTGATTTCTAGTCATCTATTTCACTAACGACTTAATTCTCACCTTATTCCCTGTGGGATCGATCCCAACCTCTGTTGGGTTCTACATTTGACAAACGACCGCTTACGCTTCGTAATTTGAGGTGTAGTTTGGGCGTTATCAAAAGTAATTTTTTGGATTTTATGATATTTTAAATTTTTTGCAAATTTCCATTAGTTATTTTAGGAAATAAAGAGAGGAGTAGCCTGAATGCCTTAAATAAGCTATGTGTTTAATCTAGACTTGTTAAGATCACATAGGAAACTATCTTGAAAACAATTATGTATAAAAAGTTAGATCTTCTAACTGCAGCATAGATACTCTAAGATTGAGTGTAAACAAATAATGAAGGGCTTAAAAATATGTTCATTAAATTAAAATTACTTTGTTAGATAGAGAGTTGATAGTGAGTCAGCTTGTCATTGATGTGCCATTGTATGGTGAGTTTTTGCATATTCTATATTTTGCACTGATATATAAAACTTTTCTTGTGTGTGTGTAAGTGAAACCAAGTAGAGATTCGTAGGACATAATGGATGCTTTACTTTGGAAGCCAAATTTTTGATCAATTTTTCCTTACTATCTCATTAGCCATTGTTAGACATGTTGAGCCTCTTAAGTCTATTTATTTATATCCAATTAGCCTTTACCCTTCATTGATTGAACTTTAATTATTTGATCCAGAAGTGTCCAGTGCACTTTGAAAAGTTAAGATTTAAAGGTGAAGGGAATATAATAGTGAATTAAGAAGGAATTATTTTGTAAAGAGAAGAGATAGAGTAAAATTGTGCCCCTGCATAAAGATAGTCATTGTAGTAAAGTGAGCAAGTTGAAAAGTAAAAGAAAAATAGATAGAATATTCTCTTTGCTAACAAGGAATAAAAAGGCGAGTGCTTAAAATGAAATGATGATGTGAAGGGAATGTGTAGAAAAGTTAAGATTAGTAGAAGAAAGAAAAAGAGCCTAAAAAGATTAAAAATTGTTGTAAGTCTTAAAAGTGCATAGGGAGAGTAGTCACTACTCTACCAAAATATTTCCTACCTATCCCTTAGACAAAATTATAACCAAATAAATAACTTTTGATAATATGTTTCTATGCTACAGTTACTAGAACTAAACTAAGGGAAATCCTATGGTATACCATGCATACATATGAATTCTTTTGAGAGAATGAGCGAATTTTTTCATTTATATGCCTCAATTTTTTTTATATATTGTTAGTTGTGTGCAAGGGAGAATATCTCTTGAAGTGAGGGAATATAGGTGTGTCACAAACCAATTTCTTAGGTCAGGATGGTATTTACAACCCCCCAATAGGCGAACCAATCCCCGTAGCCCAAAACGGTTAGTAATGGGCTACTACCTAACAAAAATGCACCAACAAGCAGAAATAAGCGGAAGCAGAATGTAGAGGTAGACAAAGCAGAAGCAAAACATGAATATATACATAAAGGAAGATACACCAACCCCAAGACTTGGTATCGATAGTACAGAAGCTTCTAATAAAGTACAAGTGCTAGAAGTAACAAAATACAATACAATTTGTCTCCAAAAGTACAAGGAGTAATAGTGCCAAAAGATGACATACGGTTAATCCCCGACCATCAGGCGCTCACCCTAGTCTTGGATATCCACAAACTGCATGAGTCTCTAACGTGATCAACAGCGAAAGCTCGACTAATATCTGCACAGTTAGTGCAGAAGTGTAGTATGAGCACCAAAACAACGGGTACTCAGTAGGCATCATCGGCCGACTGAGCGCATATAATATATAAAAGCAGTAAGTAACAGATAGCAATAAAGCAGTCACTGAAACAATAAAGGGAGCACAAGGAGATAGCACGGAGAATAGAAAACCAAAAGTTACAAGTAAAACAGGCTAGCATAGAGATACAATTACACACAAACACAGGTGAAGGAAAGGAGAACGAACATGGAGTCCTTGTACAACAATATAAGTAAGTAATGAGAGAGAGTTGAGAAAATAGTGGTGTACCGGTAACCTCAAGTAAAAGGAAAAGACGGAAAGCAGTCCAATATACTCAAAATGGAATCAACAAGTACAAGGAAATCATAACACCAATCCAATCATATGGCAGCATAATCAGGAAATCACCTCACAAGTACATCCCTAGGATGGAATAACTAACCCACAGTAATCAAGATATACCACCCAACTCTCGACCAGAAAAGAACCAGAATCTCATACTCTGCTCAAAAGGCCACACAAAAGTGACTTAATAAGATAGGACTCCCTAGCCCTCTCAATAATCAAAAATCCCACAACCGGAGCCTCAACAGGTTAACCATCACTAATCCTTTGATGATCGAGTTCCAAGACAAGCTCTAAATAAATATAGGAGTAAATATAATATACCTACATACCCAACAGCCGCCCATACAATCGAGGAATGCAATCAAGTGAACAAACCCTTCGGCTTCCCATACAACCGGAGCGTACACTGAACACACAGCAAACAAGGGTGGAATCAATGCATGATATGATATGATGTGCCAATAACCGGTATGTTCCCCCTCAGGTACCTCGCGGATCCGTATAGAGGCGGGACTCATGGAAGGATCTTTCCCGTGTTCCTCTCCTCTACCGTACACCCTCTCTCCTGGCATGCTGCATCGGCCCATAGCCTGTGGCCCAGGAACGACACAGGTCCATGGAGGTCTACCTCTCGACCACATACAAAAACTCAATCTGAAAATGTGTGCTCTGGAATCGAGTCCGGGTTTAAGTCAGTGGCTAAGTCTCAAATGTAGCTCAAAACTCAAAATCTCATAGAACGTGCTCGGCTTTGACCCGGGTCTAAAATAGTAGTAGTAATCTCAAAAGACCCTCTCAAAGGGTGCCCGAAGTATACTCAGGTCTAAATCAGTGATCAAAGTCTCAGTAACCCTATCAAAGGGTGCCCGGAGTGTAGTCGGGTCTAAAAATGTAGTAAATCAAGTCAAGCGCTTCTCTCGGCATAGAGACTAGTATCAGTAATAAAATAAAGTCTAGTGCTCTGCCCGGCAGAGACTAATAAAAGTAATAAAATCAGTGCAAAAACATCCAAAAATCCCTTTTTCTATCATCAACCGTACCAAAAGTGGGACCTCGAGGCCATACAAGTTTAGGAAATTGTCTGTAGTGGCTAGCAGCCAAAACTGTAGTAAAACATGCAGGGGAAAACCTTTTTCATGGATGATATGCTCGCACACAGATATAAATTAGCCCAATGGCTCACAATAAGTCCTATCAGCCCTCACGAGTCCAGCAGCTACTCAGCAGACATAACCAGCCTAAAAGGATATCTCTATGTCCGAAATATCGCAGACATTCCCAAATAATCCATCAACTATGTTCCAGAGTAAATAAAAGGTTGCACAGGACAACAAGGGTAATATACAGTACTACGTGAATACTACAAATAGCGTATGAATTAAATGAACAAGAAAGGAAGACAAGGTCTGGGGTACCAATCTATAACAAGCCACCCAAGGATGCTAATTAATGCAGTTATAGCCAATATATGCCGAGTCTAGGTAGGGGAAAGCCATAACCTACTTGTCATCCGATGAATAGCTGCGAGGACGACATCGTCCAGGCTTGAACTGCTCCGACAAGTTTCGAATCACTAAAATACTATCAACATAATAAGTTAGTCATTAAAACAAAACCAAAGATACCCATAATGCTATAAATATAACCGGGTCGAAATCTGGGTCACAAGCGGGCCCATGGACCCAGGAACCCGAAACCAAGAAAGTGCGCAGAACAGTAGATATTGCTCCTCCAAGAATTGGGAATGAACAAGGTTTATATTGGAGGTCTTGGTAGCTTTAAAATGGAGGAATGCGTATTTGAGTTTAAGAAAAATGAGGGAGAGAAAACGAGTTGGGTAGCTTATAAGCTGCCAGCGTAGGCGCAGGTGCGGCCAAGCCTGGCGCAGGCGCGCTGGTACCATGGTACCCAGTCAGGCGCAGGAGCACAGGTGCTACAGCGCTAGCCAGGAGCTACGGCTTTGGTATGCTGAGGCGGGTGGCAGCGCAGGGGTGCTGGCCTTAGCCCAGGAGTGCAGGCGCAGGGGCGATGGCCATGGCGCCACGGTGCCATACTAGCAGCCACAAGCTGCAGCAATATGCCATGACATGGATTTGGCTTTTTGGGTCCCCGAGAATGCATTCGGGGTCCCACGAACAAAACTGACCTGAGCTATTCAACTAGAAGCGGTGTTACAAACCCATGGAATTGACAAAAATCCCATCGGAGGTCGATTTAATAAAAAGTTGTCCCCACGTCCAAAATCGACCTTCAGGCCAACAATTTCCAAAATGGAACCCAATGGCCGACATAAAGTCTGGAAGCCTCGGGACCCAAACCAATGGTCCTTCCAGACAAAACTTGATGTTCTGGAGCTAACAGCGTTTACGAAATTTCCATCCGAGGTCATCTTCTCTAAATGTTGACCAAATTCCACCAGACCAGCCCAACTGGCCTTAAAACATAGAATGAGAGAGACTTCCAAGCTGAAAAGCCCCTGAATCTCTACCAAAGGTCCTTCTAGACCAAAGTCCACGATCCGGAGCTAATAAAATTATCAGAATGTGATTCCGAGCACGTTCACCAAGAATGTTAACTGAAGTCAATGATTTCAAAAGCTAAAAGCTCTAAAACAAGGAATGGCCAAAAAGACCAAGCAAACGGCCCGGGCACCGAACTACCAGTCCCAGCAAGCCATAAATGACTTGGGGCCACTACAGATAAGATCTAACAGTACAAGAAAGGCGAAAACAAGTACATGACCGGAAGGGTCATTACATCATCCGCTATGAAAAAAACTTTGGTCCCTAAAAGTCAGGAAGGAAGGATAGACTAAAGATTAAAATAACAGCGAAACACAACCCACACTACTCTCTCGGACAACCCAGGTAGCCTCCTCGTCCAGACGGCACCCAACAGAATAGAACCAACGAAGGCAATCAAGCCTAAACTCCTTACTAGCCAAGCTAGATTCCCAACTCAACCTCTAAAACTCAAAAGATTTGCCGACCTGAACTGAACTTCGAGAATCCCAATCGAAAGCACAGAAACAACACCAAAACCATAGAAGTAAGACCATCAACACACAAAGCTCGAATCTTTGAAACCACAACTAAGGTTGCTAGAAAAGCCCACAACCAGTATTCTAACTCATGAACCCGCCGATTCAACAAAACTCTTTATTCTGAACCAAATCCTTTTGTACTATAAATAGGAAGCTTCATACAAGTCGAACACTCAACCACCATCGAAGCATCAACTGAGACACCGAAAATACACAGCCTTCACTTATACTCTACCATAATGATGCCACTTTTTATACACAAGTTCTACCAAAGTCAAGCTAAACTCTACTAACTTTTGACATCCAAGATAACAACCCATAGCAGGTCCTCAAAAACTGGAGTTACCTGACCCGACTGACCATCAAGCAACAGAAGAACACTCTTGCCAACGCCAAACCCGCTAACTTAACCCAACTTATCAACCCATTTGAATCCAACTGAAATTCGCACACCAAAGTTAGGAGAGGCATATATGAATACCTTGTGTTGAAGGAGAAACTTCTAAACTGTAGAACAAACCCAACTGCTGCACCATGCCAAGTCTGAGTTAACTGAAAGTGAATGAACCAGGGCAACCTGCCCAACAGACAAAAACCCAAAATCAAGCCTCTGCAAGGAGTGTGGTAAGCCTACTACAAAGCTCAAAATCACCGACTAAGATCCAAACTCTTAGAGTACCGCTGAAACCCCAAATACTCGAACACCATTCTGAGCTGAAGTCATCTTACCAAGCTCACCCTGGGAAGAAGTCCACCATGCCATGAGTACCAAGTCCAAACACCCCAAAAGCCAAGGAAAAGGTGTCTGGGGTTTAAAGTTACCATCTAGCCATAGAAATTTTTGCATATACCTCCAACTCATTCCTTTGGCTCAAATCAAATGCTCTACTAGATCTACACACAACAAACCATTTCGAAGCATATATCATACCAAACGGCTAGCCCATACTGGCCGTGTCTAACCAACACTGGAACCCCATATAAACAACAACTCCAGAAGAATCAACTAAACAAGATTTCAAATTCTCGACAAACGAAAGGCGATTACCAGTCTCTATGTATCATCAGAACTCAAAATATCCTCCCTAGTCTCAACCCGCATAATCTGACCATGTATAATACATCACCGCTAGTTCTGGAACTTATGCCACTGCACCTGTCTAACTAAAAAGGAAGAACCTTCAAACAATGAAGAGCACTGCTAAAATTAGGAATATCCTGCCCAATATAAGGGTTAGCTAAGGACTAGGTGTCCAAGGCCAATAGCTGCATTCAAAATTGAAGTAAAAGAAGCTAATTTGCTCGCACCCACTGCCTCCTAGCACTAGAATGTTGCAACCAAATAGAAACTTCCACGAACCATCCGATGAAACCTGTCAAGCCATGATTTTAAACCCCAACTTCAAAACTGCCAACCAAAGCCTTTGTCGAACTCATATGCTTCCAATGAACCCTTAAGAACCCAAGCCAACTAGGCTTGAATATGCAAGTTGCCAACACCACCGCTACTACCTAAACACAAACCAATCGATGTAAAACCCACTGCAATATGTAGACGGCTGAATCAAATCACCAACACACAATCCTAAAGCAAACCTTCATTGCCACCTCAATTAAGTTTTCAAAATTAAACAAGGCAGGATAAAAACGGTCTGGATGCCTGTCTCACCCAATATGCTATGAATACAACCCAAGCACGAGGTTACGATCAACACTTAGTTGGAAGTGCTAAAGTCAAAACCCAATCACAATGCCAATATCAAGAGCTCATCCAGAGAACTACGATCAGGATTCGTTCCAACTGGAACTGGGGATAAGACAAAACACCCAATGGACAAGGAACTGGAGGAGACTATGGGAACAACCCACATACCTGCCAACCTCGTAAACTAATCAACAAAGAGGGTCAACTCTAAGCACTCAAGAGGCCAAACTGATCTATGCACACTACCATAACCAAAATCTCCCCAGTAAGGCAAAATCTCAACTCTGACACAATTACCAGTAATACACCGAATCAACACACGGATCTCTAGCCATGCTAGATAACGGCCTAGGCAACAACCATCTAGGACCTCTAGAAAGGAAGACCCAAAGAAAGCCTCAAACCATGATAAACAGGAAGCGAGCTCTACAAAGCCTACTCACAAGCTACAACTCCGAGTAAAACACCTCAAAGGACTAACTCACCCACATTCACTACTAAAGAATAAACTACCAATAAAACAACACATCGGTACTACAATTCAGGTAGCCAAACAACTAAACAAGGAGCAGGTAGGCATATAAGCAATTAAATGATAGAAGGGATAGAATTGCAACATGAGCGGGACTAACACAAGTCAAAGGTAGCAAAGGCCTAACCTGGAGCAACGATATCATAAACCTCTACCTCTTTCCCACCAAGAGGAGCATCAAGCTGACGGGACCTAACTCTGGACTGAGTGGCCAAAACTGAAGGCCCAACCGACCCTCGTCAAGGACAAGCTCTATAAAGGTGACCAATCTCTCCACAATCATAACAACTAGGCTGACCAAGATACAAAATGATAGGGAAATTCCTAGCAAAGTTCCCCCACTCACCACATCAAAAACAGCCTCTACTAAATGAGGTCCAATGGGAAGATCTCATTGAACTTGGCCGGCCACCATGGCCTACACCCTCTGAATTCAAACCCCAAAGGATGTGATCCGTACCCTGCCTGCTCTGCTCAACATGTCCTAAACAACCACTCTCTGGAACTCGTGGAGCAACTGAAACCGACCCGGTAGATAAGAAGCAGTGGAACCTATCCCTGGTGGAGAATCCCCTACCTCGAGTCTGAGAACCTCGAGAACTACCCTGGTGACAACGTCTCTTAGCACTACCTCCATAAGACTCATGACATAAACCCTCAACAGCCCAAGTATGGTCCACTACCTGAAGGAAAGTCATCACAACTATAACCATGTGCTCAGTCGCTAAATGGAGCGGTGAAATCAAACCACCAACAAAACTTTGAACCCTATAAAACTCCAAAGGTACAACCCTAGAAGTACGTCTAACCGTGTCATGAAATCTCACCTCGTACTTCAATACCGAAAGACAACCCTGCTGAAGAACTGGAAGCTCAACCCCAACTGAAGCACCACTTTCAAAACAAGGTATTGAAACACTATCGGAGGACTCAGATTCTTAGCCATGGTGTCCTGAAGAACCGGGGTCGCTACGAACCTAATCAAAGGCTGGGCTGTCCCCGCACCCCCTAGATGAGGCAGTAAACTCTCACTCTAAAGTCCTGGCACTGACGGAAGCACTGAAGCAAAAAGCACAGAAACCTCGACACCAACTATTATCGAACTCATCTTAGGAATCTGAGAATGAATGAACAACTGAAGTTTTAGAAGTCAATGGAGCCAGGAACGCACGATAAGGAGCAAAGAAAATGAAACTTTTCCTAACAATGCCCTGTAGCTCCCGCAGATAGGATACAGATGTCATCGCACCGATCCATGAGACTCTACTTAGACACTTGCCTCTGTACCATGACACCAGTGAACCTAGAGCTCTGATACCAAGTTGTTACAACCCGATTTCTCAGGTCATGATGGCACCTATAACCCCTCAGTAGGCAAACCAATCCCCGTAGCTCAGAACAGTTAGTCATAGGCTACTACCTAACCAAAATGCACCAACAAGCAGAAATAAGCGGAAGCAAAATGTAGAGGTAAACAAAGCAGAAGAAAAAAAACTCAAATATATACATAAAGGAAGATACACCAACCCCAAGACTTGGTATCGATTGTACAAAAGCTTCTAATAGAGTACAAGGGCTAGAAGTAACAAAATACAATACAATTTGTCTTTAAAAGTACAAGGAGTAACAGTGCCAAAAGATGAGATACGGTCAAGCCCCAACCGTCAGGCGCTCACCCTAGTCTCGTATATTCACAAACTGCACGAGTCACCAACGCGATCAATGGTGAAATCTCAACTAATATCTGCACAGTAATTATAGAAAGGTAGTATGAGCACCAAAATAACGTGTACTCAGTAGGCATCATCGGCAGACTGAGAGCATGTAAGATATAAAACCTGTAAGTAACAGATAGCAAGAAAGCAGTCACTGAAACAATAAAGGAAGCACAAGGAGATACCACAGAGAATAGATAACCAAAAGCTACAAGTAAAACATGCTAACATAGAGATACATTAACACAGAATCACAGGTGAAGGAAAGGAGAATGCACCTGGAGTCCTTGCACAATAATATAAGTAAGTAAAGAGAGAGAGTTGAGAAAATGGTGGTGTACCAGTAACCTCAAGTAAAAGGAAAAGACGGAAAGAAGATAAACATACTCAAAATGGAATCAACAAGTACAAGGAAATCATAACACCAATCCAATCATATGGTAGAATAATCAGGAAATCACCTCAGAAGTACAGCCCTAGGATGGAATAACTAACCCACAATAATCGTGATGTACCATCTAACTCCCAACAGGAAAAGAACCAAAATCTCATACTCTGCTCAAAAGGCCACACAAAAGTGCCCCAATAAGATAGGACTCCCTAGCCCTCTCAATAATCAAAAATCCCACAACCGGAGCCTCAACAGGTTAACCATCACTAATCCTTCGATAATTGAGTGCCAAGAGAAGCTCTAAATAAATACAGGAGTAAATATAATCTACCTACAGTCCCAACGGCCTCCCATACAACCGAGGAACGTAATCAAGTGAATACAAACCCTCTGGCCACCCAAACAACTGGAGCGTACACTGAACACACAACAAACAAGGGTTGAATCAATGCATGATATGATATGATGTGCCAGTAACCGATATCTTCCCACTCAGGTAGCCCGCGGGTCCGTGTAGAGGTGGGACCTATGGAAGGCTCTTTCCTGTGTACCTATCTTCCACAATACACCCTCTTCCTAGCACGCTGCATCCGCCCGTAGCCTTTGGCCCAGGAACGATAGGGGTCCATGGAGGTCTACCTCTTGACCACATACAAAAACTCAATCTCAAAATGTGTCCTCCGGAATCAAGTCCGGGTTCAAGCTAGTGGCTAAGTCTCAAATGTAGCTCAAAACTCAAAATCTCGTAGTACATGCCTGACTTTGACCCTGGTCTAAAACAATAGTAGTAATCTCAAAAGACCCTCTAAAATGGTGCCCGAAGTATACTCGGGTCTAAATCAGTGATCAAAGTCTCAGTAACCTTCTCAAAGGGTGCCCGGAGTGTAGCCGGGTCTAAAACTATAGTAAATCAAGTCTAGTGCTCCACCCGGTAGAGACTAGTACCAGTAATAAAATCAAGTCTGGTGCTCTGCCCGGCAGAGACTAATACAAATAATAAAATCAGTGTGAAAACATCAAAAAATCTCTTTTTCTATCATGAATCATACCAAAAAGAGGCACCCGGGGCCATGCAAGTTTAGGAAAATTGTCTGTAGTGGCTCGCAGCCAATAGTAGTAAAATATGCAAGGAAAAACCTTTTTCATGGATGATATGCTCACACACAGATATAAATTAGCCCAATGGCTCATAATAATTCCTATTAGTCCTGCACAGGCCCAGCAGCTACTCAACAGACATAACCAGCCTAAAAGGATATCTCTATGTTCGGGACATCACAGATATTTCCAAATAACCCACCATCTATATTCTAGACTCAATACAAGGCCGCAAAGGACCACAAGGGTAATATACAGTGCTACGCGAATACTACAAACATCGTATGAAATAAACGGACAAAAAAGGCGGACAAGGTCTGGGGTACCAACCTATAACAACCCAACCAAGGATGCTAATTAATGCAATTATAGCATATATATGCAGAGTCTAAGTAGGGGAAAGCCATAACCTACCTGTCGCCCGACGAATGACTGCGGGGATATCATCGTCTAGGCTTGAACTTCTCCGAGAAGCTCCGAATAACAAAAATACTATCAACACAATAATCTAGGCATTTAAAAGAAACCAACGATACCCATAATGCTCTAAACATAACCGGGCTGAAATCTGGGTCACAAGCCGGCCCGTAGGCCCCACAACCCGAAACCAGAAATGAGAGCACCATGGTGTTCCCCATGTTCTCGGAGAACATGTTCAAAATTTGAGCAGAAACAGACCACGGGAAGGGGTCAAAATAGCCCCAAGAATCAAGAATTTAAAGGGGAGAATTTATGTGTTTTTATCGAACATTAAGCAAGCAAGAAACTTACCAATTTATGAGGCCGAGAAAGTGCCCAGAACAGTAGAAATTGCTCCTCCAAGAATGGGGAATAAACAAGGGTTATATTGGAGGTTTTGGTAGCTTGAAAATGGAGGAATCTTTATTTGAGTTTAAGAGAAATGAGGGAGATAAAACGAGTTGGGAAACTTATAAGCTGCCAGCCTAGGCACAGATGCGGCCAGGCCAGGTCAGGCGCAGGCGCGCTGGTGCCAGGGCGCCCAGTCCCGGGCGTAGGCGCAAAGGCTCTGCGATGCTAGACAGGCGCACATTGGCATGCTGAGGCAAGTGGCAATGCAAGGGTGTTGTCCTTGGCACAGGCGCTGGGGTACTTACCCTGGAGCCACGGCGCCATATCAGCAGCCACCAGCTGCAGCAACATGCCATGGCATAGATTTGGCTTTTTGGGTCCCCGAGAATGCATCCAGGGTCCCGCGAACTAAAATAACCTGTGCTATTCAACTATAAACTGCATTCCAGACCCAATGGAATCG
Organism: Jaltomata sinuosa; assembly: GCA_003996215.1. Taxonomy (NCBI): domain Eukaryota; kingdom Viridiplantae; phylum Streptophyta; class Magnoliopsida; order Solanales; family Solanaceae; genus Jaltomata; species Jaltomata sinuosa. Next base: position 46,676 of record QJPP01005660.1, read on the forward strand.
ACAAAAATCCCATCAGAGATCGATTTAATAAAAAGTGGGCCCTACACCCAAAATCGACCTTTAGGCCAAGAATTTCTAAAACGGAACCCAATGGCCGACATCAAGTCAGAAAGCCTCGAGACCCAAACCAATGGTCCCTCTAGCCTAAACTCGACGTTCCAGAGCTAACAGTGCTGACAGAATTTCTTTTTGAGGTCGTCTTCTCCAAATGTTAATCAAAGTTAACCAAACCAGCCCAACTGGCCTAAAAACACAGAACGAGATGTAATTCCAAGCTAAAATGCCATCGGATCATGACCAAAGGTCCCTCTAAACCAAAGTTCATGCTTCGGAGCTAACAGAACTGTCAAAATTCGATTCCGAGCATGTTCACTAAGAATGTTGACTGAAGTTAATGATTTCAAAAGTTAAAAGCTCTAAAATAAGGAATGGCAAAAAAGACCAAGCAAACGGCCCGGGCACCAAACGACCAGTCACAGCAAGCCATAAATAACTTCAGGCCACTATAGGCAAGCTCTAAGGTTACAAGATAGGCAAAAATGCATAAATAATCAGAAGGGTCATTACAAGGTGATATAAGCTTGGTGATCTATTCAACTTCTTTAGAAAGTAAATTTTAGAGGTTGCATCTCTTGATAGAAGTCTATTATTTTGAATTATTTAAATGCACCTTGTTTGGGAGTCTCTTGCTCATAGTATCTTGGAGTTCCAGGTGAAGGTAACCTAAGGGTTGTAAGGTTAAAGAAACGTTTAAGCTAGAATATTTAGTGGTTGTTCGAGGATAAACAAAGGTTAAAGTGTGGGGTTGTGATATGGGTTTGACATACACTAATTTTCACTACCTTTTACCCAATTTTGAGTGATGTTTAGAAGATATTATTAATTGATTCTTGTAGTTTATTCTTGATTTCATAATTTGACACTTATTTTAAGGTGTTTTATGCATTTGAGGTGAAAGAAGCCATAAAAGTGGCAAAAAAGAACATAAACAGATGATTTTTGAAAAGTTGAGTCCTAGAGCAATGTCTGAGCATTCTAGGGTGAGTTCCATCGTGAGGGGGAGGGAGGGTAAATAATACACCCCCCAAAGTTTACATCCTGAAGAAGACATTCCCAGGGCGAGTAGAAGGAGATGCCGGGTTAGAAGGATGAGCTCGCGCCGTGAGCTAGGATTCTACGGGGGGCAATTTTTCTCTTTTTCCTAATCTGACTAGGAAGGATCTTTTTGATTTTTAAACATTATAAATACCCGTAGTTCATTTTTATATGGTTCTTATTCAAAGAGGAACAACAGATAGAAGAATTCATTTAAGCTTATAGGGTTTTCTCTTATACAATTTTACTTAGCACAATTTATCATTTTTTTCATATCTATTGCTTTCTAATTGAATTATAAATTGCTAAAATTCCTCTTTCTAGGTCTTATGGTGGTATAATGAACCTTTCTCCTAATATATAGTTTGTTTTGCCAAATCTACTATTATATTCTATTCTCTTAATATTGTGATAACTATTCTATTGAATAGCCACCAATGAAAATAAATATATAATTTCTAGAGGAACTTGAGAGATGGAGACTAGAAATAAGACATGGGTTAAGGGTATTGTGATACCTCAACTGAAGGATTTGCGGCTAGGACAAAGACGTACCTAGATTTCTCTACTTGACTCAAATACATGAGGATAACTTAATGCATTCAAATTGGTTCATCTATTGCTGCCCAACAATGTATTTAGGAGTCTAATTTGGGTAGATTATTAGAGAAGCAAGAGTCCATGACCATAATATCAACCATTAGATTTAGCAATTTAGTAGATTTCATAATAATGCTTAACAAGTATATATAAAAGATGAGGTAAGTAAGTGATAAGTTCGTAATCTACCAACTTATTGAGCCTTTTATTCATGAATTATTTCCATTCTTTTATTACAATTAGAGGTACTTATTGCATATATTGATAAAAATGCAAGTACTCTTTGCCAAAAGTAGAAAATAAAGTAATTGGACCCAAAGAGCTCAAAAAAATAGTTGAAGTGTGAAGGTGATCAAAAACAAGGAAGAATCTGCTAAGAGGTGTGACCAACATGCGAGTTGCATAATGTAGCATGCGGTACGCTCCTTCCTTCGCACATCACCCTCAAATCACTGACTTCACTGTTTGAGTGACAAAGAGATGTGCGATGCTCATAGCACATGGGGCAATAACACATAGTGTCATATGTCACATCGCACCACTCCCAAAGGGCATTTTTGACCTTTCCCAAGTGACGTTTTGAGATGCTTTTAAAACCCATTTTGGGTTGTGTACCCGATATAGTTTTTAGTTCATAGTTTTTGAAGAGAGAATAGTACCCAAAGAAGATATAGAGAGTACTCTGTCTCTTCATCTTCTACACTTGAGTTCACCATCTTTGTACTACATTAAACTTGGGTTTGGATTTTAGTTTAATTATCAATGGAAGTATGAGTTACCCAATTGGTATATTCTCCTATTTCCTTAGTATGAGCAACTAATGTCCTTGTCTAGGGGTATGTTTATGATGGGTATTTGAATTTGGGTATGAGTCTTGTTTAATTGAGCTTATAATTGATGAATTGATATGGATCTATGTAATTCTCAAGTTTTAGTCATAAAATTGATGATTGCAAGAATTAATTGAGTTTTCTTAATTGTGTTCTTTCTTGAAAGAGGGGTTCATAATTCGGGTAGGGATTCAATTTTGGAAATTTGAGATTTCTACCTTAGATTGAGACTAGAAATAGCTTAATCGATGGAAACTCTCATCTAAGAGTCTAAGATAGAAATAATATGACTTCCCCAAGCAACTAAATTGGTTGGTTTTTGTTTAAACCTATGGCACTTGAACAAAGACCGTAGGATATATATTTGTAGGATCAAGAGAATACCAAATATGAATAAAACCAATGCTACCTGTACCATTAATCTAGAATTTGCTAAGTTAATCAAGTACCCTAACCCTTCGAAGAATCCTATCGGAATCATACACTTAGTCTTCCTCTCATTAATTATAAATCTAGTATTTACATTATGCTTTTGTATTGAAATCGAAGTTGATACGTAAATTTTCCTTTCCAATTCTCCCAATCGTTACTTTTAAGTTGTTTGAACGTTTTCTTACTTAGTGATTATTGCTCGATGATTTTTATCAAATTATTACTCCACTCTTTGTGGATTTGACCTAGACACTTATTAAGTTACTTTTGTGTTTCTCTGATGATTGCTACCACCTTCTTTGGGAGAGTTATTTTGAGCATCATCAAAAATGGTGTCGTTGCCGGGGAGTGGTTTTTGAATCGCCAATTAATTGTTGTTAGATTTCACTTTGTTAAGTGTTTGTTCGTTTTACCTTTTTGTTGTTTGTGATTGTTTGGACAGGGTTCCCATAAGTGAAGTGGGCGACCAAGAAAGCGTAGATGAATATATTGATGCAGATCATGAGACTGTGGTCCACGATGGTGTATGTGAAATCCCTCTACAACCTATTGTTGGAAATATCATATTTCATGTTATGAGCACTATGATCCACTTGATTTAGATGAAGGGTATATTCGGAGGGTTGGCGCATAAGGACGCTTTGTTAATAGTAGAGTAGTGAATAATTTCCAAGGGTTTTTTTCATAACACAGTTCTTTTTCAAGGAGCGAATTATTTCTTCTTTTTTTTTGTGTCAAACCCGATTGGTGTTTCCCTATGATAGATTAATATGCGACTTTCTTAAGGAAAAATATCAAGTTTTAGTTTAAAATTGAATCCGTGTTTTGCTTTTCTCAAAATGGGCCCACCGAAAAAAATTCTTGGCAAAAAGTTTTAGGCAAATTGAAGGAAAGAGGTAAAATAATTTTGAGAAAATCATTCTCTTGTCATGACTTGCACACTCCCTATTAGGCTTGATCAATTCACAAATGAGTATGTAAAAGAACTCGTAATAGTTTGTCAAAAGTCATTTCTCCCAATTGATTGTGAAACTAGTCGTGAAATTCTTGTGTTGTGATGCCTTGTGTGGTAAGGCTGTACTTAGTTCTTATGTGCATGTGTTGTCTAGAACTTTCCCCGAATGTGATTCAAGGTAAAATCCTAGATGGAACAAAGCTTGGAAGATGACCTGAGGCCCTTATTGAATAAGCCACTTCACCCAAATTGACTTTCCTTTTACATTGATCCTAGTAAGCCCCTTTGAGCTTGTGACTTTTTTTTGGCACCTTGTTGATACCTTGAACCTTTTTGAAACCTAAATTTTTGTACCCGTCCTCCCTAATGGCTCGAAAGGGAAACATAGGCTAAAAGCCAAAATTTGGGGGGGAAATTGAAATGACAATATAGGCAAAAGCCTAACTTTGGGGGTGTATGTACTAATATGGAGAAAAAAAAGGAATGCATTTCAACACAAGGTAGAACCATATGCCTAAATTGCGAATTTCTTCAAAATAGTCCAATGAAATGAACAATATGGAAAGAAAAGAAGGAATTGAAGGTGATAGAAGGATGTCAAATGATCAAGATTAAAGGGAACCTTGGGATTCTGAGAGGGAGAAATAAGGTGAAGTTATTGTTCGAAAATGTGAGCGTTGTTTGAATGATAACAAAGAGCATTAGGGAGGTTTAGTCACTTGATCCAAATGCAATCCTCACCTTAACCCAAGCCAACATCGTAACCCACAAGTCCTTAGCTATTTTGAGCTTGATAACTCTACATTAGTGGAAAATTATATAGAGGGAAAGCCTATGGTTCAATACGTGTGCACTCAAATTTCCTTGAGAGAGTTAGTGTCTTTTTTGTTCTCTTATAATCCCTTTTGTTTGTAAATTGTATGATTGTGAGTGGGATTCTCTCTTGTCGTGAGTGGCATCACACACTTGAAAGGAATGATGAAGTCTTTATTTCACTTGAGATGAATAAATGAGACAAGTTACATGGCAAATCTCGAGGAAAACTTTGAAGGTCCATGAAAATGACTTGAGAAGCTTGCATATCTTGTTTTGAATGATAAATTCCCTTGTTTTGAATGAGAAATGAAGCCCTTTTGATAAGCATTTTGAAATGAGCAGTTTCCTTGAGAAGAGGGTGGTCCAAATTGAGATGAGCATTGTAGTTGAGTCTTTTTGTTTGTTATTTTCTTAATTGTAGAGTTTAGATTAATCTTGTGTGCACCCTGTGTATTTTATAGCATAATTCATTCCTTACTTTGTGAGTTTCTTGCTTGAGGACAAGCAATAGTTCTAGTTTGGGAGTTTGATAACTTGGTAATCTACAAACTTATTGAGCCTTTATTCATGAATTATTGTCATGTTTTAATGAGAATTAGAGGTAATTTTTGCCTTAATTGAAAAAAATATAGGTACTCTTGGTCAAAATTATAAGACAAAGGAATCGGACCCAAAGAGCTCAAAAATAGAATTGAAATGTAAAGGTGATCAAAAACAAGGAAGAATATGCTAAAAGGTGCGACCGACATGTGAGTTGCACAATGTGGTGTGTGGTTCGCACCTTCCTTCGAACATCACGCTCAAATCATTGGAATCTCTGGTTGAGTGACAAAGAGATGTGTGATGCTCATAATATATGGTGCAATCACACATCGTGTCATATGTCACATCGCATCACTCCCAAAGGGCATTTCTGTCCTTTGCCAAGTAACGTTTTGGGATGTTTTTAAAACCCATTTTGGGTTCTGTACCAGATATAGTTTTTAGTTCATAGTTTTTGAAGAGGGAATAGTACCCAAAGAAAATATACGGAGTACTCTGTCTCATCATCTTCTACAATTGAATTCACCATCTATCTACTAAATTGAACTTGGATTTGGATTTTGGTTTAATTACAAATGGAAGTATGAGTTACCAAATTGGTATACTCTTATTTCCTTATTATGAGCAACTAATGTCCTTGTCTAGGGGTATGTGTATGATGGGTATTTGAATTTCGGTATGGGTCTTATTTAATTGAGCTTATAATTGATGAATTGATATGGATCTATGTAATTCCTCAAGTTTTAATCATAAAATTAATGATTCCAAATATTAATTGTGTTATTGCTTGAAAGAGGGGTTCATAATTCGGATAGGAATTCAATATTGGAAATTTGAGATGTATGTATGGTTATAAACAAAATGGTCTAACTTTAGCCTCTTTCACCCTTTTACTAATTGCAACAACCAGTTTCAATATTCTACCCTAATCTTTTAAGCCTTTATAACTCGAGGAACAAAGACCTAATACAAAATTTTTGTATGAATCTAACGAAACAACAAGAACTATAATAATAAACCTTGATAGGAACAATCTCTTCTTCACGTTGTCAGTTGACTCTTTATCACAGAAGACACTTTGAATAATTCTCACTTTAAGTTCTCTCAGTGGTCTTCAAAAACATCAATGTAGTGCTTTCTATTGGAGTATGAATGAGTATTTCTTATTCTCCAAACTAAGCAATGATTAATTAAAGAATCTAAGAACCTAATCCATGTTTTACTTGGTTTATTTTCCACGCGTCTGCCTCTTTTATTATTTCCTATTTATAAACTCTTTCAATGTATGATAATATGATAATAATTCCATTTTGATTTTTTGTTCTTTGATCTATGTGATAATCCGTAAACCCAATTCCCTAAAGAATCATTCATGCAATGGAATATGTTTTGCACCTAATCAAATAATCTTCAACTATCTACTCAGAATGACCTAGGTCCTTCAGTTCTTGTAGTGTACTTCTGTAGTCAGCTCTTAAAATGAATTTGACAAGGAACTAGTTCATCAGTAGTCTTTGTCATAAAACAATTGATTATTATTTGAGACAAGTTTAATATTTAGTTCTTGCATCATATTTGTTATACTTATTACTCATCAAAACTCTATATGTGGAATAACTTATGACTTCTCGCTTATAGATTAACAAATTCCATTCTTTTTTATGATGACCAACCCATAGCAAAAACTTTTGTGATCACACATGCACTCAGGTGCAATCTTATCCGTAAGAACAAATTTTGGTCAGCATCATGACTTAGTAAGATGTTCTATCTTAGTACTAACCTTTTACTCATTGCAACCTAGTAGGTGGAAAGCTTATATATCACTACCAAATTTCTCAGGTCATGATAGCACCTACAACCCCCATGTAGGAGAAACAATCCTCATAGCTGAGAACAGTTAGTAATGGGTCACTACCTAAGTGAAGCACGCACAATAAGGAAAATAAGAGAAAGAGGGTAAAGAAGGAATAGCAAAAGGAAGGCAACCTGAATATATATACAAAACACTACATCATCCCACGACCTGGTATAATAAGTACATGAACCACTACTAAAATACAATGTACAAGAGAGCACAAAAGTAAAATATACAAATATCTATGAATGTACAAAAAAGTCAATTGTTCAATCTCGACCACCTGACCTGCCACGCTTGGCACCACCCCTACCTTGGTCACCACCACCTCCGATCAGTGGCTGCAATGCACTCAGAGGCTGAGCAGCTAGCTGTCACGACCCAATTTCTCGGTCATGATGGCACCTACAACCCCCGGTAGGTGAACCAATCGTCGTAGCCCAGAACAGTTAATAATGGGCTACTATCTAAAAAATAAGCGAACAAGATGAAGAGAACAGATAAAAGGACTATAAATACATACATATGCGGAAACTAAACCAAACCCCAAGACCTGGTATCATAGTATAGAGCCAAAACTACATACATAGAGTGTAAATGATCCAAAACAACATATACAAATGTCTCTGAATGGTAATAGAGTACATGAAGCAAAAGATAAACTAAAGCTAAGCTCCGATCGCCAAGAGCTCACCCTCAGTCTGAAGTAGTCCCCAACAGATCTCCAAGCACGAATCACAGCGATCTAACGGCGATGGCCCACGCTAGGATCTGCACCCAAAGATGCAGGGGGTTAGGGGTGAGCACCAAATGCGAAGCATAAGGTACCCAGTAGGTATCATAGGCCGACTGGGCACATATAAGATAAAAGCGTAGTAATAGACAGAATAGAAGCAAACAGTCACAGAAATCAACGAATGGTACACAGGAACTAGCCCAGAGGGAAATCAACAGAACCACATGTGAGGCTAGTAAGCAGAATATACACACCATAGGCACAGGTGAAAGTAAGAAACAACGCACCTGGGGTCCTTGCAATAACAGTGTATATAAAATAAGTTTACGAAATGGACGGTATACCGGTAACCTCAAGTGTAAGAAGAAGAGAGAAAGAGTAATGGTAGGCATGCTCAGAGACATGAATCAAACTCAACTAATCATATCAATCTCAAATCCAGAAACTAACAGTCTAGCAGTAACCAATCTCATACTTATCCATAATAGAGAGCAATTCTGTAAGTAAATAGCAAAAGTCTACCTACAGTCCCCGACCGGCCATAGAAACCGAGGAACACAAATAAGTGAAAACAAACCCTCCGGCATCCCATACTACCGGAGCGTACAATCAACAAACAACAAACAAGGGTGGAGCCTCAAACAATGAATGATATGATGCATGAAGATCTCAAGTGAAATGGTATCTCTGTATGTACCTCCTCCGGCGCCGATCTGGCCCAGCAGGTAGGTTCCATGGAAGGACACTGCCCGTATAACTATACTCCACCGTATACCCCTCCTCTGGCACACGCAGCCCGTATCCCCTGGCCCGGATGGCAAGGTCCATGGAGGTCCCAGACCTCATACTAAAACTCAGTATCAACACATGTCGTTCGGAAGCAAGTCTGGTATCAAGATAGAGACCCAGTCTCGAATATGCAATGCCCAGACCCTGTCCAGGACTAAAGTAGTAGGAAAATATCTCAAAAACCCCTCCAAGGGTACCTTGGAATAACCGGGTCTAAACAGTAGAAAGTCATCTCAGGTGCTCGGTCCTACCGAGGCTAAAAATCATCTCATTTAACAAGAAAACTCAACTAGCACCCCGGCCCTGCCGAGTCTAGCGATAATCGTAAACTGATGATTTTAAACATAATTTTACTTTCTTGCCCAAAAATATTCACAAGTTAAATCAAACCATTTCCAAATTATTTCCATTCGAAAATGGGCCCCCCGGGCCATGCAAGGTTTAGAAAATGGTGCCAGTAGGCCCGAAGCCCAAACCGTAGTAAAACATGTATAAACCTCTTTATATGCATGAAAATGGTATGATCAAACACAATAGCTGCCCAGCAGCTCACAATCAACCTATCGACCCTGCACAGGCCCACAGCTACTCAGCAAGCATAACCAGCCTAGAAGGATAATTCTATGCCCGGGACTCGCGGACATTCCCAAAATCCCACCTTCTATGTTCCAGAGTCAACAAGGCCTCACAGGACCACAAGGGTAAATAAAATATATCGGCAAATACTACAAACAACGGAGGAACAAAAGTAGGCGAACATGAATAAAGCGGTCGAGGTCTGTGGTACCAACCTAATAAACCAACCCAAGGATGCCTATTAATACAATTTTATCCTATATATGCGGAGTCTAGGGAAAATAAACCGTAACCTACCTGTCGTCCAATGACAAGCTTGAACCTCTCCGAAAAGCTCCGAAATGAAATCACACTCGAACTCAGACTTGAATAACTTGACGTAGATAATTGATTTCCTTTTCAGTGATCCAATAAATTATCAAGATCTTGCCTATTGGAATCAACTTTTAACGTGACAAATGAATGATATACTATGGCAATTTTGCACCAAAATTACGTCCCAAAGCAATATTATGCATGTTGGCAGCAATTGATTAACATAGATGTCTTATGAACAAAGTGAATGTTTTTTTTCACATTAATTAATCAACTAACCACTAACCAAAAAGTCAAGGCATTCATTAGATGCCACCTATTTGTACACTAATTGCTGCCTAACTTTGTTGTACAATGCCTCCACTTCCACGTGGAAGTGGAGGTGGCAACCTATTCTCCCCGTTAGGTATATACTCGGGTATTGCATAAATTCGTGGTATAATAAATATAATTTTTGAATATACCATAATCATTAGAAAAAATTTTCGAACAAAACCTACTATATTATAATAATAAATTTCAACATCACTAAATTTACCATCTCCGTTAAAATATTACAATGTATAAAAACCTTATAAAATAAATACATATACAATTATATCGTAACAAAATATTTTTCATAAACCTTTAAAATATTTTGAAAAGGTAATAATAATATAATTTTTACCAAATTCAACTTTTAAATAAAATATTTTCAAATACACGTGCGATGCTAATAAAATTCTTAAGCTTAGGCTCATAATTCACCAACGCACGATTTTGATACTCAAGAATTCTCTCGGGATCCTCCCTTATGTTTTATCACTGTTTCGGAACTGAAATGGTGTTTTAAAACGTGAAGTTGAGGCTTAAATCGAGTTTAACCTGACCCGGTTCGCGACCCGGTTCGCAACCCATTTTCTTCCAGACAGTCCGCGGTAAAACAGTCATAACTTTTTACTCCGAGATCAGTTGGAATTGAGGTTTTGTGCGTTGGAAACTAGACTCGTAGACCTTTGATTTGGTATTTCAGGGAACTTCTAACTCTTTATATATTGAAAGAAAAGCCCCGAGACATTCTACCCAAAGTTCAGAAAATTTATTAAAGAACTTACGATAGCTTTTGCCGACTTGCTTGACTTCAAAACTTACAGTGCGACCAAACAAATAGACCCAACACCAAAATACCGGTCCTGGCGAGCCTTAAGTGACTTGGGGCCGCTACAAACAAGCTCTAACGGTTCAAGGAAAGAGTATACGTGGAAATAACCGGAAGGGTCATTACATCATCCACTACTAAAAAGGACTTTCGTCCTCGAAAGTCAAGGTCAAGGGGTTACCTGAAGGCTCAAACAGTTGCGGATACTGGGCCCGCATATCTCTCTCGGTCTCCCAGGTAGCCTCCTCGTTTGGACAGTTCCTCCACTGAACCTTAACAACCGGGATCTCTCGAGACCTCAATCTCCTGACATCTCCGGCCAAAATAGCTGTCGGCTACTCAACAAAGGCTAAACCCTCACCCAACTGAACTGAATCCCACTGTAACACATGAGACTCATATGGTACATACCAACGCAGCATCGAAAAATGAAATACAGGATGTATAGCTAAAAACATCAGAGGCAAGGCTAACTGATAGGCAACGCTACCAACCCTCTGAAGAATCTCAAACGGCCCAATGTACCTGGGGCTAAGATTGCCCCGCCTACCAAATCTCATCACTCCCTTCATGGGCGATACACGGAGAAACACCAAGTCACCGACACTAAACTCCAGGGCACGGAGCCTACGATCAGCATAACTCTTCTGCCTGCTCTGAGCTGCCCGAAGTCTGTCCTGAATCATTCGGACTCGGTCTAAGGAATCTCGAAGAAAATCTGTGCTCTGTGGACCAGCACTAAAACCATCAAACCAACCTACCGGTGATCTGCAACGCCTGCCATACAAAGCCTCAAAAGGTGCCATGCCGATACTCGAATGGAAGCTGTTATTATAAGCAAACTCTGCCAAGGGAACAAACTGATCCCAAGAACCTCCAAAGTCAAGAACACAGGCCCGAAACATGTCCTCCAGAATCTGAATGGTCCTCTCGGACTGACCATCTGTCTGAGGGTGGAAAGAGGTACTAAGATGAACCTCTGTACCCAAATCTCGCTGAATAGCCCTCCAGAACTGAGATGTAAACTGGGTGCCGCGGTCTGAAATGATAGAAGCTAGGACCCCGTGCAACCGAACAATCTCACGAAGGTAGATCTGAGCTAACCTCTCTACGCCATAAGAAGTCTAAACCGGCAAGAAATGTGCTGACTTAGTCAGCCTATCAACAATCACCCATATGGAATCAAACCCATGAGAAGTACGAGGCAAACCAACAACAAAGTCCATAGTAATCCCTTCCCACTTTCATTCAGGAATGGGAAGTCGCTGCATCAAACCACCAGGTCTCATGTGCTCGAACTTAACCTGCTGACAGTTCAAGCACCGAGATACAAAATCTGTTATATCCCGCTTCATACCACTCCAACAGTAAAGCTGCCTTAAGTCTCTATACATCTTTGCTGTGCCAGGGTGAACGGAGTATCTAGTACAATGTGCCTCGTGAAGTATCAACTGAATCAAATCACTAATCCTCGGAACACAAAGGCGACTATCAAACCTCAGAACCCTATCTGAATCTAGGGTAGCCCGACTGGTCTCACCCTGAGCAACCCGATCACAAAGGTCACACAACTGCTGATACTCAAACTGACGGCTCTGAATCTGATCAATCAAAGTAGAACGAACCTCAACACTAGCGAGAACTCTGCTAGGATCCGACAAGTCAAGCCTAACCAGACGGTTATCCAAGGACTGGATGTCCAAGGCTAATGGTCGCTCTGAAACCGAAAGAGAAGCTAGGATACCCATACTCACTGCCTTCCGGCTCAAGGCATCCGCTACCACGTTTGCCTTGCCCGGATGATACAGAATAGTGAAGTCATAGTCCTTCAGTAACTCGACCCATCTCCTCTGTCTCGAGTTCAACTCCCGCTGACTCGTGATATACTGAAGACTACGGTGATCGGTGAAGATCTCACAGTGAACTCCATATAAGTAATGCCTCCAGATCTTGAGCGCGAAAACTACTGCCGCCAACTCTAAGTCATGAGTGGGGTAGTTGCGCTCGTGAACCTTCAGTTGCCTCGACGCATATGCTATTACTCGACCCTGCTGCATCAACACACAACCAAGACCAACCCCAGAAGCATCACAATACACGGAGAAGCTTTGACCCTCAACCGGAAAAAGTCAAAACTGGAGCTGAAGTCAATAAGGCCTTAAGCCTCTGAAGCTTCCTCACGACTGATTCCGACCACTGAAATGGACATCCTTCCTAGTCAGCATAGTCAGGGTCTGCTATGGAGAGAAAATCCCTTCAACGAACCGTCGTGTAGTAACCGCTAACCCAACTTAAAAGCTGCGAACCTCAGTAACAGCAGCTAGGTCTAGGCCACTCACAAACTGAAATCTTTCCTGGATCAACCCTAATCCCATCCTTAGACACCACGTGCCCTAGGAATGCAACTGACTCAAGCCAAAACTCGCACTTTGAGAACTTGGCATAAAGCCGATGATCTCTCAAAGTCTGGAGTATAACCCTCAAGTGCTGCTCATGCTCATCTCTACTACGTGAGTATACCAAGATGTCGTCTATAAAAACTATCACAAATGAGTCCAAATACGGGCCAAGAACCCTGTGCATCAAGTTCATAAAGGCTGCGGGGGCATTAGTCAACCCAAAGACATCACCAGGAACTCATAATGGTCATAACGTGTCCTGAATGCTATCTTAGGGATGTCCTCCGCCCTAATCCTCAACTGATGGTAGCCCGACCTCAAATCAATCTTCGAAAACACGACTGAACCCTGAAGCTGGTCAAACAAGTCATCAATCCTCGGCACGGATACCTATTCTTCACTGTCACCTTATTATCAGCTGCCGATAATTCAATACACAATGCGCATCGACCCATCCTTCTTCTTCACGAAGAGAACAGAGCACCCCACTGGTGACACACTAGTCTAATAAAACCCCTTAGCAACAGATCCGTGAGAGCTGCTCCTTAAGCTCCCTCAACCTCAATCAGAGCTCTACGGTAAGGAAGAAATAGAAATGGGCCTATGCCCGGTCCAACTCAATAGCAAAATTCAATATCTCTCTTAGTGTGAAGGCCTGCAGTCTGGTAGAAACAGCATCGAGGAAGTCTTTCTAACACACAGGAACAGAACTCAGGAGAGAAAGTGCGTCAGCACTTAACACATCTCGGAAATAGCCTAGATTAAACTAAACACGCCATGGGAATCAACTTCCTATAGCTCGAGCACAAGAGGATGATCCCAGATGGTGCATGGCAACAGAACCCTGCCACAACAACCGGGGAATACACCGCGCATTAGCTATGTAATGGTCTTGGCATAAACATCCAAACCACACGGGTGAGAGGGGATTAACCCAGGGGGTTTCCCCCATATTTGGGGCCAGTATCACATCAAAATTAGCGTATCAAGATATCATCAAATCAACCCCAA
>QJPP01005661.1:0-65745 GCA_003996215.1 Jaltomata sinuosa
TGAGGTTACCGGTATACCGTCCATTCCGTAAACTTATTTTGTATACACTGTTGTTGCAAGGATTCCAGGTGCGTTGTTTCTTACTTTCACCTGTGCCTTTGGTGTGTATATTCTGCCTACTAGCCTCATCTGTGGTTCTGTTGATTTCCCTCTGGGCTAGTTCCTGTGTACCTTTCGTTGATTTTTGTGACTACTTGCTTCTATTTTGTCTATTACTGCGCTTTTATCTTATATGTGCCCAGTCGGCCTATGATACCTACTGGGTACCTTATGCTTCACATTTGGTGCTCACCCCTACCCCCTGCATCTTTGGATGCAGATCCTAGCGTGGGCCATCGCCATTAGATCGTTGTGATTCGTGCTTGGAGATCTGTTGAAGACTACTTCAGGCTGAGGGTGAGCTCTTGGCGATCGGAGCTTAGCTTTAGTTTATCTTTTGCTTCATGTACTCTCTTACCATTCAGAGACATCTGTATATATTCTTTTCGGTTTATTTGTACTCCATGTATATAGTTTGGCTCTGTACTATGATACCAGGTCTTGGGGTTTGGTTTAGTTTCCGCATATGTATATATTTATATACCTGTTATCTATTTTATTCGTCTTGTTCTCTTATTTGTTAGATAGTAGCCCATTACTAACTGTTCTGGGCTACAGGGATTGGTTCACCTACCGGGGGTTGTAGGTGCCATCATGACCAAGAAATCGGGTCGTGACACTCAATCTTTCATACAACTGGGATATTGGTTCAGCCAAAGGAGTATACTGCTTGACCGGCCTTTTCTTGAAATTGGCTCGGGGTCTGTAATTTGTATTAGGTGGGGGAGATTGGAATTGAGAAGGTTGGGCATTATAAACGGGGTGAGAGGGAATTTGGTATGGGTATGTAGGCATTTGATAAAGAGGGATAGGGTATGGAGATTATTGGTATAGCGGAGGGTGTGTTGTAGGCGTTTGGGGAATGAGTGGAGTTTTGAAATCTTGTGCCATCATCACAATCCCCACTTCTTTTTTCTTTCGATTTTCAGCAATTCCGCCAGATTGTAGGGACTTAGTTGTAGCCTGTAGAGCCTCCAGATTGATAATGCTACCACTTTTGATGCCTTCCTCTAGTCTTTCCCCAACCTAGATGATCTCGGCAAAACTATTTTCCGTGATGAGCATCATCTTTTCATAGTACTGTGGTTCCTGGGCCCGAATAAAATAATCTTTCATTTGAGCCTCATCCATTGGAGGTCGGGCTCTGGCCGCTTCATCTCTCCATCTCAAGGCATATTCCCAAAATAATTCATTAGGCTTCTTCTTCAGGTTTTGAATGTGAAACCAATTTAGGGCGTTGTCCATGTTGAATCCAAATCTTTCTACAAAATCGGAGGCCATGTCTATCCATCTGGACCACTTTCTGGCATCCTGCTCAATATACCAGGTTAAGGCCTCCCTGGTAAGGCTTCTCATGAACAGCTTCATCCGTATTTTCTCATCTCTTCCTACTCCCACCAGCTTATCACAGTACATTCTTAAGTGTGCTTTGGGATCCCTTGTCCTATTGAATAACTCAAATTTGGGAGGCTTGTACCCCTCCGATAATTCAACGTCTGGGTGCATACATAGGTCTTCATATTCAGACCCTCCACCCCTCTAATGCCCTCCATATGTTGCAGTCTGTTGGTGACCTGCTCTAACTTTTCGGCCATGTTCTGTATTAACCGGTCTTTTTCTGAAGGCTCTGGCTCAAGTTGGTGCTGAACAAAAGGAGCGGTTTCCACGTATATGGGGTTCAGGTTATAATTTCTTGGAACGTGGGTATGGACTATATTTGGAGTGGTTTGGGAGTTTTGTGGAGCTGAGAGGGTAGGATATTGTGGTGGAGGACATTGGCTAATCCTTGGAGGAGCGTAAGTATGCTGCAAGTCATTTTATGGTTGTGGTATATTGGGTATGGTTTGGAGTTTTGCGGTGGTATTTTCCTCGACCGTCAGGTCACGAGGACTGTTCAAAGTGAAGGACAACTTGGCCAAATTACGAACTTGCACCAGTTTATCCTGTAGGTCAAGGATTCTCTGCTCCATCATGTAAGTAAGATTAGCTCATCACGGTCTATTCAATTGAGAGTCGCCATTCTGTCGGGCCCCATTTTATCTTTCCTTTCACGATTTGGACTCAGAAGAGGAGGAGGAGGAGTCCCTTTTGATATCCCAGCATACACAAATCAACATTTGGGAAGGGAGTAAGAGTAAGACAAAATCAACAGAAACCAAGTTAGTAGTACGATATTTCTTCTAAAGATAAACACATTGATTGCGAAAAATAAATGTCCTAAATGCAAGGGGCCTCGTTGAGCCAGAGGTAGGCCTAAAATGACACATATATGATTCATGACATTTTAATCCAAGCCAAGATTCAATATTAGTCAGAGTTTAGAGTTAGATAATAAATGAAGTAAACCATTTATTAAATCAAACTTTGATCTACTATAATTCTTTGCGTAAATGAAAAAAATAATAAAGTAGAGCTAGGGGGAAGCGGGATGACAAGGGAAAATCCTAAATTCAAAAGCCTCCATTGTACTAGTTCAGAGATCTTGGATCAACTTGTGCCCACATTGCAGGAGTGATATCATAATGACGATTCAACAGCTTCCGTGCCCAGGTGGTCTCTTTTATATATTCAAATCCATAAGGTTGTCCCAATTTGCTAAGCCGCACATCTTCAACATCCTCCAAAAGCCACACATAGTATTCGGGTGCACAATAAGCCTGATCGATGCCCACACTTACAGTCATCAACCCTTCCCATTGTTGATGCAATTCTTTGGCCTTAGGAATTTCATATTTTGAGCCAAACTCAAGCTCAGAACCTCTCATGTGGGTTCTTAGAGGTATGACTTGGGTTCGTCCGAACTGGCGGAGCACTCGAACTGGAGCGTAAGGCTGGAGGCCTTTCAGCCCAATGAGCTCGATGTAGTAGAGTTCGTTGCTTCTTATGATATTTGTGCGGACGGGTAACCATAAATACTTCCACTGAATCTGATATCCTGAACGGGCTTCCATATAAGCAAACCAATCTTTGGTACCTATAGGAGAATTGAACCTGATCATCCTGTCAAAATGTCTATCAAGTTGGGCCATTTGTAAAAGTGCTCAATGGCCCATAGCTGCAGCAGAAGGTTACACCCTTCGAAGAACCTCTTACCCCTACAGCACTTGGACAGTTCCCTAAATACCTCAGCAAGGATCATGGGTACCAAGGTGGCCTCCATATTATCAATACCGCGACATAAAGCTTGAACCACCGAACTAAGGGAAGTATCAATCTTACCATTCTCCCTTGGAAACACTAGAGTGCCTAGCAAGGCTATGGAAAAAGCATTCAATCGCTTATTTTCCCATTTTTCAGCAGAACAAGAGAACTCTTTCTGAAAAATCTTATGACCATCCCTACGACCAAAATGTTCATACAAGAAATCCAAAGAAATCCAGTCAAAGTCCAGACAAGCTAGTTTGAGATTGTTTTTCAATCCGAGATGATGCAGAAACTTTTTCCCAAATTGTTTGCGAGGCAAGATCAACCCTTTATTTTGGTACCGCAACTCAGTGAACCCTCCAATCTCTTCCACGGTCGGTGTTAACTCAAAATCTCTAAACTTGAAAACTACCTTTTCAGGGTCCCAGAATTGCAACAAAGCCTTGATCAAATACCGATCTGGAGCTACATAAATCAAAGAGGTCAGGAAACCCAAGGACCGAAGAATCTCTTTACCATGTTCTTTCTTCATATCTTCCCACCATCTCCTTAATTTGTAAGGAACACCCACAACCACCATCCTAGTGTTGGGATATACTGGTGTGCCTTCCATTCTACAGCCTGAAAGAGAAACAAAACAAACTTTTCTAAACTTCTCTCATATTAAACTTGCTTGGATTAATTTGTCATGATCACTTAGCACATAATATGATTATTTGTCTTTGGGTTGATGGGAACCCTTTGACAATAAGGAGGCTGCTAATTTCGCGGGTTGACTACTAGGGCCAAACCACCTATGGCTGATGCATGCATGACTTATATAAAGGGGTAGATACAGCACTATCCTAAGTTTCTGAGATTTGGATAGACACGGATTCAAGGTTATCCTATGCGAGGAGGCACGTGGTCACACGGTAGCAAAACTATCCGCTCACCCCACGTCTATGCCAACTCTCTAAAATGGGTATTTGAAAGAATTTTGGAGAAGTGCAAAGGCACAACTCACGTGTATAGTGTGTGAAAGTGTGAAGTTACCAAGTGGGGGAAATATGAGCGGAATGACAGTTATAAAAAGCGGTAACAAATAGCATATAGTGAAAAACAGTAACACATTGAACAGTTTAACGAAACAATAACAACATAAATAAAGCAAGATCAAGAAATAAAAGTAAATAAATAAAAGGAAAGGAATAAATGCATCATGAGATATATTAAATAACTAGACAAAATAAATAAATAATAAACTAATCATGAAATACTAGTAAGAAAACACGTAAGGAGAATGAGAAAAGATATTAAACATGAAACAAAATCGATTATTTAAGGAAACAAATAAGGGAGAAAGGAAAAGGGATTAATCATAAAAATTTTCTTTTGATGAAAAATAAAAACAAATTCAATCCTATAAAGGTAACAAAAACAAAGATAAATAAAACACGAAATCCCACATAAAATACAAACCCGTAATGGTTAGAACCTAAATATCTCCAGTAGAGTTGTCATTCTGTCGCGCCCCATTTTTCTCGCGAAAAGCGGGCCATCAACGTGACAACTCTTTTTAGATAGAAAATAGGGTGAAGAGTCGCCACCTAATGAATTAAAGGCGCGTTAGGGCACCGTTCTAAACTAACTACGATTAATTTTAATTTTAGAGGTTTACGTCACCAGAAATCGGGTAAGGGTTCAAGTTACCTTGAAAGGAAGGTGTTAGGCACCTTTTGAGGTCCACAAATGTGGGTCCCTGTCGGATTCATTATTTATGTGGGGAGTATGTGATAAACAAAGGGTCAACAGTTTTATTAGCCTATTATTAACTAAGTAATTAAACAAATAAACCTTTATTTTAAGCAAGTAGATAAATTAGTTACTAATAGTCTAAGTGAGAAAAAAGATCATGCATATAAACCGCAATTAAAATAAATAATAAAATGAAAAGGAGGTCAGCGAGAAGACAGAATTAACACAAGAATATAGAAAAATAAAACCTAATTACTAAGTGATTTAGATAACTACCCCCAAACATATAATAAAACAAGAACTAAACTTAGGTTAGTTTTAACCTATTCGGATCAGCGCCCGGCTTATTTACCGATGACAATTTCAAAGTCATTGTCATTTCTGCTCGGGACAATTTCCATCATATCCATCTATCTACCCACCTAAGTTGGTTATTAAGATTATTATTCCTAGGAGCGTACTAAAGAAATGAAAAATCTAGCGTACCTTAGTATGCCTACCCGTCCCAACTTAATGTCCAAGAGGCATTGGACTTACTAACTTGGATGTGGGTCTAGACAAATAAAATCTTACAACTTCCTAATTAGACACGAGAAAGCGTCAAGCAAAACAAACAAGGGATTTTTAAATAAGTAGCACATAACAGTCTCAAACATGCCTCTTAATCATTTAATGAAGGTACAAGGTGATAAATTATGCTTCAGAAATTAACGCCTTATTAAACTACAAACTTGATTTCTAGTAGTATAGATATGCAAAAAATTTATTAATTAAAACCTATGAACAGGATAATTGATTATTTGACAGGCTGCAACTGTTTTAAAGTTTATAGGCATCGTTTCTAATGATAAAACATTCAGAAAATTAACACTTTCCTTAAACATGGACATGATTTCTAATAATTGAAATAGAACTGACTGGAAAATATGAGCATGGTTTCTGATCATGTAAAATAAACAAACTTGAACCTGTAAGCATGGTAGCTATTTAAATTATATACCAAAACAGATTTTGACTCCTATAGGCATGGTGACTAGTTAAATACTAAAACAGATTTTAATTTAAACATGATTTTGATTTAATGCCGAAACGAACTTAAAATCCATGAGCCTGATTTCATGCCGGTACTGATTTTCAAAAAAAAGAACACGAAACATGATAACTAATTAATATCATGCTGAAACAGATAGCCAAATAACTTAATAGGCTGAAATAGGTTTTAACATGATGAAACAGATTGTTTATGAGACACAATAATTAATTACATTGATGCTAAAATATGTTTAGATCCTATGGTCATGGTAACTAATTAGTTTACATGCAGAAACAGATTTTGAATCATGACCAGTTGTTTTAACATGCTGAATACTTATTTAAACCTATAGGCATGGTATCTAGATATTAAAACAGATTTTAACTTGTGATATGGTAACTAATTATGCTAAAACAGATTATTTATTTATTATTATCATTATTTTTAATCCTATAGGCATGATAGCTAATTAAGTCATTTGCAGAAATTACAACTACTATGGGTAGTACAAGAGACATTAGTGAACGTACCATATTACAATAAGCATACTGAGAATTAATAGCTAAGCCTAAGAACACGGCATCTAACAAATTAAACATGCTGAAGATTACCTATAGGCATGCTTTCTATGTTTTCGAATAGATGAAACACGTAGCACGTAGTTTGCCCATCCCCCATAGCAGTCCCCTAATCTTCATTTATTATCGAAGTTTATACAATAAATATTACAGACGGAATAAATGAATGACAAGAAAATAAAAAGAGTCCAAGTCTTTGGAGACTCTCAAATCCCGGGCAACTCTTCACAATTCCCAAACGAATTCGCTAGCGAATAACCTGCCAAAATGATATACAACAAACCAGAGGAGCCTATAATCATTCCTACTACTAGTCCTGACATGTCAAAGTTTCACGAGAACATCAAGGGTTCTAGGCATTGCCCATGTCAAGGTATAGGATATGTTTAAAGCCCTCTATTCCATACAACATATACTAGAACAATACCAAGAAAGAATCATGGCAGTAATATATATAACTAATATGATCTACAAGTAGTGGTAGTTTGGATCAGATAATCAAGTAGGCAACAAATCATTAGCTTTAAACTCCTATAGTCATGCTTTCTGTCAAACTCATAAATTATGTACATGAATTAAGAAACATACCAGTTTATAGTAAACAATAAAAGAAATTTGAGACCCAACACTTATCAATCAACAATCTTTTTCACAGAAGAGAGCTTTTTAACAATATAGGAGTAGTAAATATGTGTAAAGTCTGAGAAAAAAGTAATGAAGAGGGACTGCTCTTATAGTGACTAGAGAACCCAGAAGTTAAGGGGAAAAAAATCAATCTCCCATTCTTTCTTTAGACAGATCCCTTAAATTAATCAAAGAAATCAATTAGCTAAAATGAATCAAAGCTTACCAAAAATACTTACAAGCTGTCAAAGTCATTTAAAGAGATAAATGAGGGAATATAAATATGGGAGAAGAACTGCCTTTAATTACAAAAAATTAAATTAATTAGGTACTTAATTACCATAAAGAAAAGAGTAGATAAAATTATACAGGAATAAAGAACAACCAAAAAAATGGGATCCTTACCTTAATTAACACACGAAATCAATTAACATATTGAACATGTTTAACTTTACCATAAATAAACAAGTAATAGATTTATCAAAATCAAAATCCTTTCCCAAAATCAAGTACTCGAATCAATTATGTATGAAACAATAAAAGCTTTACCATATTTAGCCGAGTGCTAAAGCTGCTATAATCTATGTAAGGAGAAAGAGTCAATCAAAACAATCAAGTATCAAAATCTTTCCAATTCAAATAAGAAAACAGGATCAATTAAAGGTTATCTCACTCGTACAAGGAAAAAATAAAGAAAAATCATACTTGGATTGATCACATAACCAAATAATGAGTCTATAGGACTCCTAACCACAGAATCAATCGAGTAACAGAATCGTAGCAATTTTCTCTTCTCATGCTCACCAACATGCTATATAAGACTATCTTAGAACTAAGCATAAATTTTCAGAGTAACAAAATTATATTCCAACAGTTGGTAAATAAGCTATGGATTATTGCATTGGCGCAATTGAATTCGATACAAGGACATTCCCCAGTTTAATGTTTAGAACACAACAAAAGTATCCAACATGCTTATATATCAATTTTACAAACAAGACAAACATATAATCGAATTTTCAGAATTAAGCTAGAAGTAAAACTTGTAGAAATTGGTGGTTTTCACACATGACAGCCCACATGGAACACTTATTACAATATCATAGAGTTCAAGTACAAATTTGCAGTCCAAGTTTTACCATTTTCACATATCTAAAGATCTGGTAATAACAAGAAAAAAGAAACAGATGAAGTTAAGTCATGAATAAGACCAAACCAGAATGAGTTTAAAGGAAAGGTAAAAAATGAGTTTTCAACATGCTGTAAACCTGTACAGATAGCCACACAAGTCAAGAATTAAACAACGTTACACAGATTCTCATAAGCAAAAAATTCAGATTTTCAGAACCCGTAAAGAAGAGGATGAGATAGAATAGACAATGATACACTCGAGCACAAGAGTAAGACAAAATCAGACCCCAAACGGATCTGCAAAACATCGCTTAGTTCGTCGGGATCTTCCGTCGTTCATCAGAGAAACAAGAATTCTTTGAGGTTTCCGATCTGTTCGGAGAAACCACTGGTGGCGACACTGGGACAATGGGATTTCTCCGTTGTTGGGGTTTTTTTGTGAATTTTCTGGTCGGGATAAGGATGGCTATTTGTGGGGGTTTTGGCGGTGGTTCTCAGCTGTCGATGGCCGGAGCAAAGGCGGGGGAAGATGAGAGGTGGAGGGAGTTTGGGTGAGGGATGTGGCGTTGGCTCTGGTGGAGCAGCGGTGCCCGCTGGCTTGGCAGCGAGGGTGGTCGGCGGGTTGAGGGTTTTCATTTGGTTGGAGGAGAACGGTGGAGCGGCGATGCTGGCCGCCGGCAGAGAGATGGAGAAGATGAGGGAGGGAGAGTTTAGATAGGGAGAGAGGATGGAGGCGGTTGAGGAGAATGAGGGAATGAGGGTTAGGGTTAAGGGGTGTATTTGTTTAAAAGGAAAGAAGAAAGGGGAGTGATCTTGGCCGTTGATTGTACTAAATCAACGGCTACGATTTAATCTCAAATACGGGTCGGATGAGATGGGTCAGGCGGGTCAACCAGTTTCAGTCTATTGAAATTGGAAATTGGACTTTAAAATTAGGCCAAATTGGCCCAATTTAGGCTAGACTTGAAATAATTTGGGTAGAAAGGAGCTAGAATTTAAAATATTTGAGAAAGACATGTAATTGGGCTATTATTTGATTAGTAAAACTTTATATAATTTGATAAATAAAATAATGATTAACGATAATTAGTGCATAAAATACTACATATATACAATTTAGCAAATAAAAATAATTAATGCTAATTATCAAAATGTATATTATTTAAAATTATAAATAAATTACGCATATACGTAAAATTAAAGACACGTAATATTATACGAAATTTATGATAGAATAGTAATAATAAGGAATAAATTATATATTTTTAACTTATATACGAATTTAAAAACATCACGACGATGATAAAACAAGTGATTTATTTGGTAGATAAAAGCAAAATACAAGAAAATTAGGCTTTTAAAATAATAATAACTAGTAAAATAATAGCCCGAGGGTGGTATAGGAAGGTCAAAATTGGGTGTCAACACTAAGACCCAAGCTAGTTTACTATGTACAATGCCTTACTAAGTTATGATCTCATGGGGAACACTACCCTAGTTGCTTCACTTATTAATAACAACTTTTGAAACTATTTCTTGTTACTTGTTATGAATCTAAATTACAATAAATATTTGTTACTTAAAACCCCTCTTTCGAGGGAAATAAACAGCTAACAACGCAAGTAAACACCAATCAACCATAGTCCTACCATATTCCCTGTGGGATCGACCCCAACCTTTGTTGGGTTCTATATTTGAACAGCGACCGCTTACGCTTCTAAAAGGAGGTGTAATTTGGGCGTATCAAATTTTGGCGCTATTGTCGGGGAATACAGTTTAGGATTAAGAGAGATTGTATTTATTTCACTATTAGTCCTTATTTCCTGATTTTACTTTTTTGTTGTTTTTGTTTTGTTCTACAGGTTGCACATTTTTGCATGCCCAGCACTAGGATTCAAGGCAATCCCCTGATTCCATTAGATTCAGAACTCCCTCGAACTCTTAGAAACATGGCTAAGGAGGGACATTACGAGACTCTGGAGGAGACCATAACTCGGTTGATGGCCAAAGAAGAGCAGAGGAAAAAGGCAGGAGAAGATGCATTAGCTATTGAAGATGCTCTAATTGCAGCAAACCATGCATCTCGAAATGCGGCAGCTGAGCAAGCAAGGAAAGCACGACAACAATCGGCTCATCAAGATGAACTTAATGTACAAGCTGCTGCAGACGGAGCAGCCCAATGAAATTTGCCTAGAGGACCAGTCATAACAAGAGGGAACAGGGGCCAACAGTTGCAACAACTACGACAATCCCCTCGGTATGATATTGATGATGTGGATGATTTAAGGACTACCAGGCCCATAGTGGTGTCACCACTGCCAGTAGGTACAAAGTTTGACATCACTAGCACCATGATCCAGCTGCTGAACCTGAAAGGACTATTTTCTGGGTTACCTGCTGAGGATGCAAATCTGCATGTGTATAATTTTGTGGGAATCTGCAAAGCGTAAAATCTTCCAGGAGTGGAGCAAGATTCTATTAGACTGAGGCTATTCCCATTTTCTTTGACTGGAGAGGCAACTGTTTGGCTTAATGAATTGCTCAAAAATTCCATATTTACATGGCTGGAGCTGAGGACTCAATTTATTGAGAGGTTCTTTCCGCCGTCTAAGATGTTACAGCTGAAACAAGATATTTATAATTTCAAGCAACTACCGGCGGAGGCACTGCATGAAACATGGTTGAGGTTCAATAAGAAGCTGAAGCCGATTTCAAAACACAGAATCCCATCTGAGAATCTGATAGAGATATTTTACAGAGCATTGAACACCAACACGAAGGCGGTAGCTGATACGGTGACTGGGGGAGCATTCATGGAGAACACTTATTATGAAGCATCTGAGATGCTTGATAGGGTCACCAATACCAACAAAGCCTGGCATACTAGAGAAGTTGAGAGTGTAGTGGGTACTTATGCAGTTGGGAACTCCATCGACCATCAAGAATTTTAGGATATTAAACAGAGTTTCACAACCTTGCAAACAATTGTGGATCTAATTGCAAAGCAAATTCTTAATGGCGGGATGGAAAAGGTGAAGGTAATCAGTTCACAAGGAAAAGCTCCAAGGCAAGATAAGTATGATTCTGATGAGGAAGTTAGCTACCTTAATGATTAAGGAATGGGTTTTTAGGCCAATTACCAACAAAATTAAGGTCGGAACAGAGAGGATAACTACAATCAGTCCGGATACAGAGACAGGAGTAGGGGTAGAGATGGTGATTGGCAGAAGAGAGATGGTTACAAGAATGATAGGAGCGGCATGTATGTCCCCTTGGAAATCACAATTCAGGCATTGATCAATCACTCCCACTCATGAGATAGCTGATGAACAAGTTATTACAAAATGATAATGCTACAGAGGGAAGCTTAAAGAATACACGCACGGATCTTTCTAGCATGAGTCAGATGGTTGAGTCTCATTCGATAGCAATAAAGAAGATTGATGCACAAATGAGTCAGATGTCTACAACTGTGAACCCGTGTCAAAAGGGTACTCTCCCAAGTGAAATAATTCAGAATCCAAAAAATATATCAACAGATTATGGCTATGACTACTTGAAAGGGAAAAAGGACTGTTGACCCTCCTATGCCTATAGTTGATGATGAACCAACTGAGCCTGAACTTGAAGAGACCGAAATTGTAGTTGAACCTGAAGTTAAGGGTGATGAGAGAAAGTCTACAGATGAGAAAGCGAAGATCAAAGAAGTCACACCGGTCTTTAAGTCCATGTCATTGCCTCCTCCACCTTACCTACAGATATTGAAGAAAAAGGTTGAGGACGATAAATTTCATAAGTTCATCTCCATACTGAAACAACTTTCAATCACTATTTCTTTCGTTGAAGCATTGGAGCAGATGCCTGGGTATGCGAAGTTTATGAAGGATCTGGTAACTAGGAATAGAACTGTAAGCTTGGAACCCGCTGATAATTTGTGCCATTGTAGTGCAATAGCCTCCCATTCTATAGTACAAAAAAGGAAGATCCTGGAGCCTTCACTATTCCTTGCATGATTGGAGCATTCTACTTTGCTAAAGCATTATGTGATCTCGGTGCTAGTATAAATCTGATGCCACTAGTAGTGTTTAATTTGTTGGGCTTGGGAGCCCCAAAATCGACTACAATGTGGCTTCTTATGGCAGATCACACAGTGAAGAGGCCTGTGGAAATTCTCAATGACGTGCTTGTAAAGGTTGATACTTTTATCTTTCCTGCAGACTTTGTGATTCTTGACTGCGAGGTTGACTTTGAGGTTCCGATCATCTTGGGATGACCACGCATGGTTTCTGTTATCGATGTGGTTGATGAGGATCAGCTGATAGTGCTTGTTAAAGAACGACTTGGTGTTGAAGCACTTGCAGCTGTGATTATGAACTTTGATGGAGACAATATTGAGGAGTACGATGAAATGGTAGAAGCAGTTTCATGTATGGGATCTTATAGCTATGCTCCAAAGAAGCTTGATTTGGACCTGAAAAATAGACCGACACCACCTGCCAGATCATCTATTGAGGAGACTCCAGTCTTGGAGCTCAAAGCACTTCCATCTTATCTTTGATATGTGTTCTTAGGAGCTGATGAGACCTTGTCGGTTATTATTGTTGCAGACTTAAGTGAATGGTAGGTTGAAGATCTGGTTTTTGTGTTGAGAAAGTTTAAAAGGGCCATTGGTTGGTCCATTGCTGACATCATTGGGATTCTCCTGGAATTTGCACTCACAAAATTTAGCTTGACCTAGATTGCATTCCAAGTATTGAGCACCAGCGTAGGTTGAATCAACCTATGGAAGAGGTAGTCAAGAAGGAGATTATTAAGTGGCTGGATGTAGGTGTGGTTTACCCTATTGCGGATAGCAAGTGGGTGAGTCATGTTCAGTATGTGCCAAAGAAGGGTGGGATCATTGTAGTCCCAAATGTGAAGAATGAATTGATTCTAATGAGGCCAGTCACAGGTTGGTGTATATGCATGGATTACAGGAAGCTGAATGCTTGGACTAAGAAAGATCATTTCCGATGTCGTTCATGGATCAGATGTTAGACCGTCTTGCTGTAGAGGATGGTATTATTTTCTTGATGGATATTCAGGATAAAATCAGTACTCAATTTCTCCTGAAGACCAAAAGAAGACCACTTTCACCTGTCCATATGGGAAACTTGCTTTCAAGAGAATGCCTTTCGGTCTATGCTATGCACCAGCAACTTTTCAGCGTTGCATGATGTATATTTTCTCTGACATGGTAGAGGATACTATTGAGGTGTTCATGGATGACTTTTTGGTGGTGAATGACTCTTTTGATAATTGTTTGGCTCATCTGAGTTATGTGCTGAAAAGATGTGAAGAGTGTAACCTAGTGCTGAATTGGGAAAAATGTCACTTCATGGTGAAATAAGGTATAGTGCTCGGCCATCGGATCTCCAAGAAGGGTATAGAGGTCGACAAATAGAAGATTGAGGTGATTGAAAATTTCCTCCATGAGTTTCTGTGAAGCGTATTCGGAGATTTTTAGGGCATGCTGGGTTCTATCGGAGGTTTATCAAGGATTTCTCTAAAATTTCACATCCTTTGTGCAAGTTGTTAGAGAAGGAGGTAAAGTTTGTTTTCGATGGGGCATGTTTGAAGGCATTCAAGTGGCTAAAGGAAAAGTTGATTTCTGCGCCCATTATTATTTCTTCTGATTGGTCTCAGCCTTTTGAGTTTATGTGTGATGCTAGTGGAGTGGCGCTAGGAGCAGTCCTAGGCCAAATATGTGAAAAGATTCTTCATCCCATATACTACGCTAGCAAAGCACTTAACCCTGCTCAAAAGAACTATACAGTGACAGAACAAGAGTTGCTGGCTGTGGTCTTTGCATTCGAGAAATTCAGATCTTATTTGCTTGGCATCAAGGTAATTGTACACACTGACCATGCAGCTCTTTGGTACCTCATGGCCAAAAAGGATGCAAAGTCGAGACTGATTAGATGAGATTTGCTGCTGCAAGAGTTTAATTTTGAGGTCAAGGATAGGAAGGGCACAGAAAATCAGGTAGCGGATCACTTGTCTAGATTAGAGGAATAAGCAATGCTAAAGCTTGATGATGCACAAGAGATTGATGATTGGTTCCCGACGAGCAACCGTTAGCCGCCTCTCAAGATTTGATTCCATGGTTTGATGATATTGCCAACTATTTGGCAAGTGATGTGGTTCCTCCAGATATGTCTGTCCACCAGAGAAGAAAGTCTGATGTCAAGAAATTCTTCTGGGAGGAGCCATTCTTGATTCGTGTGTGTGCTGATACTACAATTCACAGATGTGTGCCGAAAGATGAGATGATGGAGATACTAGAGGCTTGCCATTCATCCCCTGTTGGAGGACATCATAGTGGTATCCAGACTAAGACTGGCCGTTGGAACGATATGGACCGGTACCATTCTGGTCCATTCTGGTACCGGTATCGGTCCATACCAGTCCGGTTCATACCGGAATGGAACGGAATGGTACCCATCGGGTACCAAAATAGAACGAAATGGTACCCATCGGGTACCAGAATGGGATGGATCCATGGTTTCATACGAGGAAACCGGTACCGGTTCATATCGGTGGCAATCCAATTTTGGCCCAGTCCGGTCCAGTTCGATCTGGTCAACCGGTCAATATTTTCAAATTCCAAATTATTTTTTTTTGGATTGTTACCGTTAGAGCCGTTGGGTAACTGCTATTTCATCCCCCCAATGGCTAGTTTACCTCCCCACCCCCTATTCCCCCCAGCCCCCCAGCACCCCCCCAACAGCCCCTCTCCTTTTTTTCATTATAAATACCCCTCCTCTTTTAAATTTTTATTCATCCATTCAACTCTCATTCTCTCTCAATTTTCATCTCTTAATATTTACAAATTCTATAATTATTGTTATTATTTTGTAAATAAGTATAATTTGGTGGATTTTGGAGGAGCAATCTTCTTCAAATTTCGGTTATAATCGTCTGTTTTTACGGCAGACGTTTGGTACATTAGTTCCACTCTTTAGTGTTTTAATTTTTATTCTTGTTTATTAGTTGTGATTTGTGAATTTGTGATTTGTAAACTTGTGATTTGTTTATTTTAATTTGCTAATTTTATATTTTATTATATTATGAATCCATCTAAAGAAAAATCCGGTAAAAAAGGTATTATTTCAAAAGTAAAAAATTATGTGCGTGGTAAAAAAAAGTACTGGTTCTTCTAGTTCTTCTCGCCGCCTTGCTGTTTCTCAAATTATATTTAATACGAATGAATTTACGCATGTTAGTGAAACTAATTTTCAATTTACTACGGATGACTCTATTCCCAACGAAGCTTATGAAAGAATGTATAATGATTATGAAGATGAATTAGATGAAGAAGTAGAATTGCATGAGGATGATGAATTAGAGGAAAATGATACACCGACTAGTCTCATTTTTGCCCCCCCCCCCCCACTATTCGCGAAGCTCCAACTCAGGATAATCCTCAAGTTGGAGCTGATCTTCCCCCTATTGCTCCGGTTAGGGGTAAGACCAAACCACAACGTCCTTTAAAATCAGCTGTGTGGAAATTTTGTTTTTTAAATGAAGAAAAAACTGTGTCTACGTGTTGTATTTGTAAACAAACTTGGTGCTAGTGGAGGTTTGACTGGGAGATTAAAATCTCATTTGGTTAGAAAACATCCGAGAGAGTGGCAAACATATCTTGCTACTCAAGGTGAAACTGTTGGCTCTAGCGTTGGACCCTCTGTTGGCGGGCCAAACATGATTCAAACTTCACTAAATCCTTCAAACCCTGCTGGTCATATTTCACAACGGCCCTATAATAGGGACCGTGATCGTGAAATTTTTTCTAAAATGATTATTATTTGTGGTTTACCTTTTAATTTTGGAGAACATGATGGTTTTATAAGATATATTCGGGATACATTTTATCCCAGTTTTGAAGGTATTACAAGAAGCATGGTAAAAAGAGATATTTTTGAATTTTATGAAAAACATATGCAATATCTTCGTAAATATTTTTATATGATGGATTGTAGGGCTTCTATTACCACTGATATGGGTCGTAGTCCTAACGGATTTTATTATTTAACTGTTACTGCACATTGGATTGATTATAAATGGACAATACAAAAAAGAATTATCGCTTATAAAATTTGTGAACACAAAAAAACTGGTACTTATATTGCTTCAACTGTATTAAAAATTTTATAACATTTTTATGTTACTGATAAAGTGATTAGTATTACTTTAGATAATGCTTCTGCTAATTTAAATGCTATGGGTATGCTAGAAACTAGACTTTGTCCAATTATTAAATATGATTTTCATATCAAATGTGGTGCACATATATTAAATTTAGTTGTAAAAGATGGTATTAGGGTATTTGATAGTTGTATTGATAAAGTTGAAAATGTAATTTTTTGAATTTTTCATATGAATAATAATAGTAGAATTCAACAATATAAAGATTTTTGTAAATTGTGTGATGTTCCATTTAGAAAAGTTCCAAAGCATGTTAAAACTAGATGGAATTCTTTTTATGAAATGCTTGAAGTTGCTTATAAGTATAAAAAGCCTATTACTATGATGTTTAATAGTCATAATGCTTATCCTGATGATAAACTTGTGGACAGTGATTGGGAAAAAGTAGATGCACTTAAACTCTTTTTAAAATCATCTTTTGATGCTACCAAAAAATTTTCTGGAACATATTATCCTACTATTAGTGAAATTTTAATACATATTTGGAATATTTCATGCCTTTTTGTTATCTATAAATAAAATTCATATTTTAATGATTCTATTGAAGCTATGATTAAAAAATTTAAAAAATATTTTTTTCTATTCCCCAAATTTATTTAACTGCAATTCTTTGTAACCCGGAATATAAAGAACATGGTGCAAAAGCTTTAGTTAGAGAAATTTATACTTATTTAAAA
Source organism: Jaltomata sinuosa (assembly GCA_003996215.1). Taxonomy (NCBI): domain Eukaryota; kingdom Viridiplantae; phylum Streptophyta; class Magnoliopsida; order Solanales; family Solanaceae; genus Jaltomata; species Jaltomata sinuosa. Next base: position 17,271 of record QJPP01005661.1, read on the forward strand.
AAATTACCTGAAGAAACACCGGATTTTATAAAATGTCAAAATAGTATTAATATTTGTGCTAAGGAAATGTATGATAAATATACTATGACCTTAGAAAATCTTGATCATGTCCCTCAAAGTTCTACGTCGAGATCAGGTGTCCATGGTAAACCAAAATCACAACTTGGTCTTGATTTTTCTAATAAGTGTGAATTTTCTAAATATCTTGAACAGGGTGCTGATAATATTCCAACTACGAATTGCATACCACAACTATTGGATTGGTGGAAATCTCGTGAAGAACACTTTCTAAAACTTAGCAGGATGGTGAGAGACATGCTAGTTATTTAAGGATCGTCAGTTACTTCGGAGCAAGCTTTCAGCGGGACAAGATTTCAAATTGGAGACCATAGATATTCTTTAGAAGAAGACAGTTTGGAGGTATCAGTGTTGTTTAGAGATTGGATCAACGCCGAGCGAAGAAATGTTGGAAGGCCAAAGTTGCAAAAAGTAGCAGAACAAGCCATAGATAACCTCATTGGATTTGATAGTGATGATGGCGCTGAACTTGAAGATCGTCAAGCAGCTTTACCAGGAATTGAGGTTGAAGAAGCTGAAACTTTACAAAGTTTAGAAGATAAATTTATAAATCTATACAACTATTAGTATTACATTCAAGGCTTAGTTGAAACAGAACCTTTTCTAGAAGGTGGCTGGGTAAATTAGGCGCGCTTAGTTAAAACAGAACTCTTCCTAGAAGGTGACTGTGTAAATTAGGCGCTTTACTAATAGTTGTAAATTGTAATATTTGTTTGAAATTTTGAATAAATTGAATTATTTTTTAATTTTTATCATTGTTTTATACTTTTATTCATTGCCTATCTTTCTTATCATTGTTTTATATTTTTATAGTTTTATACTTTTATTAGTAGTTTTTAAAACATAAACTAATAGACTTCACAACATAAACTTATAAATTGAAAACTTAAAAAAATAAAAAAACTTTAAACAAACTAAAACACTTCAAATATATAACTTAAAAAATATATATAAACTATAAACTTAATAAAACTTATAACTTATAAATTAAAAAACTTAGAAAAACAAAAACTTTAACAAACTAATAAACTTCAAATATAATTTATATAAGTTATAAAATCTTAAAACTTAAATAACTTTTAAGTTATAAGTTATAAAAACTTTTAAGTTATAAGTTATAAAAACTTTTAAGTTATAAGTTATCACTTGAAAATTAAGTTTGAAATTTAAAATGTAATTCAAAACTTGAAATTAAAAAAAAAATAGGCCATTCCGGTAAACCGGTCCGGCCCATTCCGGTACCGTACCGGTTCGGTACCGGTCCAATCCGGTTTGCACCGGAATGGGATGGAATCCGGATTCCATACCGATTGTACCAGTCTAGTTCATTCTGGTAGCGGTCACCATTTCGGTGTTGGTCATACCGATCTGGTCTGGTACCGGTCTATTCCAGTCCGACCATCCCATTCCGGTCTGGTGAGCAGTCTTAATCCAGACTGCGCACAAGATCTTGCAATGCGGCTACTATTGGCTGACCATTCACAAATACACCCATGATTTTGCTAAAGCGTTCAGTAGGTGTCAAAAGGAAGGAGGCATATCAATGAGGCATGAGCTTCTTCTTACCCATATCCTTGTGATTGAACTATTTGATGTATGAGGTATTGATTTCATGGGCCTGTTTGTGAGTTCGAATGGGATGAAGTATATATTGGTGGCTGTTGATTATGTGTCAAAATGGGTAGAGGCGATTGCGCTTCAAATAATAAAGGCAAGAGTGTCACACTGTTCTTGAAAAAGAACATCTTTTTCAGATTTGGCACACCATGGGCAATTATCAATAATGGAGGCTCTCACTTTTGCAATAGGTTGTTTCGGGCTTTTCTTGAGAAGTATGGAGTGAAACACAGAGTCACAACCCCATATCATCCTCAAACTAGTGGGCAAGTTGAAATCTCCAACAGAGAAATAAAATCAATCATATCCAAGACTGTCAATGCAAATAGGACGGATTGGTCTAGGAAACAAGATGATGTTTTGTGGGCGTACCGAACTGCATTGAAGACACCAATAGGTATGTCATCATATCAGCTTGTGTTTGGGAAAGTGTGCCATCTTCCTGTTGAGCTAGAGCATAAGGCCATGTGGGAATTGAAGAAGTTGAATTTAGACTGGTGTGCAACATCATTTCAGAGGCTTGGAAAGTTGAATGAGCTTGATGAGTTCCGCCCCAATGCATATGAAATCTCATCCCTATAAAAAGAAAAGATAAAGTTGTACCATTACCAGAAGATTGAGAAGAGAGATTTCCAGCCCGGTGATTTGGTCCTGCTTTTCAATTCCATACTTCGCTTGTTTCCTGGCAAGTTGAAGTCCAAGTGGATTGGACCACTCATAGTGTTACAAGTGTTCCCACATGGTGCTATAGAGCTTGAAACTCGTGGAGGAAAGAGATTCAAAGCAAATGGGTAGAGGATAAAAGCATATTTAGGGACTGGTGAGGAGATGAAAGTTATTGAAGATTGGACTCTTGATAAATTCATGATACCCAAGGAGCTTGATGAAGTCTAAGTAATCAAGTGACCTGCGTCGTGCCGCAACATTAAATCAGGCATTGCATGGGAGGCAACCCATAAGGAGAAAGCTTCATGAAGTCTGAGTAGTCAAGCAACCTGCGTCATGCCGCGATGTTAAATCAGGCACTGCTTGGGAGGCAACCCAAGACTAATGTTTGTTTTATGTGCAGGAGAAAAGAAAGGAAAACCACTGCAGAATTACCCAAAAACCACGAATTAATTTACGATCCGTGAAATGAAATGATGGACCGTAGACTGACTCATGGTTCCTGGAGCAACATTGATAGGTCTCTGAAGAGACAGATGACTACTCAACAGGATGTTCTATCCTTTGAAATGATGGACCATAAACACTGTCGTCATTCCTGGGCAGGTAAAATCAGAATGCAGAACCACGAGTTGGACTACGGACCATCTTTTGAAATGATAGACCGCAGTTTCAACTTGTCAATCCCAGGTATAGTAAGCAAGTCGGGTCGCGGGTCGGGTCATATTTTAAAATTAAAACCTAACCCAGCTCGTTTGTTCTTCTCCTCTTCTACAAAAAGAAACCGCCATTGCTACAAAAGGAATGAACAAATATTACTCCCTCTTTCAATCCTAATTCAACTCAAACTCTTCCCCAAATTTAAATAAGTAATTCTAACAACTACACGCTCAAAATTCGTCAATTCACTCTGGTTTTTGTAAAGAAAGAGACGATCATCAAAAGGTAAGTCTTCTATCCTCACTCTAAGTTCTCTTTTCTTGGATTAAACTAAGGATTAGGGCCCTTATTTTGATTAAAACTCGAAATTATGGAACCCTAGAAGAATGTGATAAATCTGTAGTGTGTAGTAGGCACAAACGAGAAGTATAGGAGGATAAAATTGATAAAATGGTTTAAAATTAAGAAGGGGGGAATTTTTATCAAAGGAACCTTGTTGCCCAGTAATTACGAGTGAGTTTATGGACCGTAATTCAAGTCACGAACCATACTCCCACTCGTACTAATGGTTTTCTCACATATAGTCTCTGATGAATGAACCACGACTCACAGGACGGACCATAATTCTGAATTATGGCCCGTCATATGACTCGTGGTCTCTAAACCAAATGTTAAAAAATTGGTCATGCTCTAAATTCAAAGCATGACTCACAGGATGGACTCATGGTTCTAAACCACGATCCGTCAACTGGGTCATAATCCTTGAAACTGACATGGATGTCTGGAACTACGAATTGGTTCATGAACCATAATCTTATTTTATGGGTCGTAGACCAATCCGTAGTATGTGCCTGTAACATTATATTTTGTTTTATTTTTTATTATCTATACTAACAACTTCTACCCCGCAGGTACCATGCCACCAAAGAACAACCCAAAGAAGGTCGCAACAAAAGACTCAGAGGCTGAGATCATAAAGAATCGGCAAATACTTGATGAATCCTCTGAGTAAGAAGCAAGTGGATCTGAGGAAGTTTACATCATTGACTCCGATCCAGAAGTAGCACCTCAGAACACTAGGCAGCAAGCAAAGGTCCGAGCATAAGCTACCCCTCCTCAGTCTGAAGAGGAAAGGGGTGAGTCTGGTTCATCACCTCAGGAGAGCAATACGGGCGAGTCTGAACCTGGAGATGCTACAGCTTCGGGCAGTAAAAAAGATGAAGGGTTAGAGTCAGGATCTGAATGTGCTAGCCAGAGAGATAGTAACAATGCTAGCAAATCCAGTGAAGAGGTTCCTGCTGTAATAGAGCCGCAAGTTTCTGAGCCCATCCCCGTAGCTCCCCCTACTTTCAGATGCAAAACCACAGGAGTGCGGTACAGAGTGAGATGGTCCATTGAGGGTACTTCCCAGATTTACCAGGAGGGTTTGGCCTTGAATAAGAAAGGGCACCCACGACGCAACATCCATGAAGAGGTAGAGAATAGATCTGTTGCTTTAAATGACATGGACGATATCAAGGATCGGTATGATCATTATGGGTTCCAGTGGATGAGTCAGTCGGGTGGCCCATATAACTCGGTGCTAGTTCGTGAGTTCTTTGCGGCACATGGGGCTAAATTGAACAATATGTGTAAAAAAGGTAAAACCCCAAAGTCGCTGCCAACCTTAGAGAGAGTGCAAGTAAGGGGGTCCAGGTCGACATCTCAGAGCGCACCATTTAGTGCTTTATATATGGCCCAAATTTTGTAGCACCAGCAGCTCAACCAGACTTAGATGCCCACTTGAAGAAGTTCAGACGTAAGCAAAAACCGCTCAAGTGGCTTGCTTTGGTTATTACTGATGGGAACCCACCATGGCTGACTGCCAATATTGTGAAAATCACCAAAGCATCCTTAAGTATGGTAGGAAAGTTTTGGTGGTCCAAAGTGCGACACCGGTTGGTACCGACTTCTGTTGACAAAACATTGACTCCAGACCGGGTTATTTTGGTTGCATCCATCATGTCCCGGTATGATATTATTATTGCCTATATCATCGCAGAGGAACTCAAGGAGCGTGCGTTGCAGCCATCCACATCCATACCATTCCCTTGCTTGGTCACTTAGTTATGTTAAGAAGCCAAAGTGCTCAAAATTGTGGGAGTTGACCGGACCTCACATGCTACTAGTTTTTAGGATATCACCTTGATTCGAGACACGACTAATCCTGTGGCAAGGGATAGAGCTCATTCGGCCGCATCTGGCAGTACTTTGTTTCCTGAACCTAGTAGAGACGTTCCAGTCAATGTGTTAGTTATGTTTGATGATACTGCTGCCACTACTTCTTCCGCAGCACCGGTTCCATCTACATCAGCTCATGCTACGGTATCAAATAAGAAGGGGTCTTTCGTCCTCTTCACCAGTGAGTTTTTTAGCAAGGTTACTTCAGCAGCCTTTCATGCGGATGAGTAGATTAAGTGGTTCTCAAATGCCATAAAGCCTTTGATCCATAGAGAGATAGATGATACTTTAGCCCCAGTTTAGAGTTCTATTGATAGAATAAATGACTGTCTGGATGGGATAGAGATTAGGGTAAATGAGCAGCTGTGTAAACTGACTACGCCAGACCTTACTGCTACATTGATTGAGCTTGCAAAGGTCCGAGCCAACATTAATGCCATCCAAAAGCAATAGGTACCAGTTGTCCCACATTTTGAAATTCCAACACATGGGGCTATGGAGGATGATTTCATTGACTTGCTTGCACATTCCCCTCCTTGTGAACCGACCAGAGCTGCTAGTGATAAAGGTAAGGATGACAGTAAGCTTCATGAGGCCGAGAAGAAGCAAAAGAGAAAAATAAGGAATAAGGAAGTCCGCTAAGAGGATGATGAGTCGGCTTTGACTCTTGGTGAGTTAGAAAAGAAGCGGAAGAAAGCAGAGAAAAAATGACAGAAAGCCGACGATAAACTACTGAGCAAATTAATAATGGTCTCAAAAAAGAGCATGAGGAGCTTATTAAGGCTGAACGGATTAGATTTTCGCCTTTGAGAGATGGTCCATCGTCAAGCTTGGCACCTTCAGGTGCAATTCCTTCTGTAGACCCTGTTGAGAGAGTGCCCATATTGGGCAGAGAGAGTACTATTGAGACCGCTGCACAGGCAGCTACTAATTCTACCATGGGGGCTGATAAAGTGGCCCCGACTACCGCACCAGACACTAGCGCTTAGGCACCACAGGTATGTTCCCGCCTCTCTTACAGTTATGTTCTTATTTTAGTGCATTAGGGACAATTCATGACTATTTGGTAGAGTGGGGGCAGCTAGTCCGTGTGTTTTTGATGGGTGTCTTTGGCGAGGTCTGAGTAGCCAAGATAACCCACGTCATGCCGTGATATTAAATCAAGCGCTGCATGGAAGGCAACCCATGAGGATATCTAAATGGTATCCGCATCCTTAGGGTTTTCTTACATGTGTTCTTTCCCTAAGGACTTTTAGATTTCTGTTGAATCAGTATGTTTAGTATAGGTTGTGTAGAGTAAAAGAAAAATAGGAACTTAGCGCAGCCTATGGTCTGATTTTGAACTTGATTGAAATGAAGAACCCTCCAAATTTTGTGTGACATAAGTATTTGCTTTTGATAGACTGACCATTAGGGATCTGTGCATGACATTATGTTAATCGATCTAATGAATGGCTTAAGCTAGAGTATGAACCTAATAGTTAGCATGTGATTGTTGTACTCTATGCCATGTGTGTGTGAGATAAATTCGTATTGTTCTTGCATTGTGTTCCAATCTAGAACTTGCTCGATTAGTCTTGTCTAGATTGTAGGATAGTTGGTTAGGAAAGGATCGTAGGCCATTTTTGAAATAGTCCACTTTAGCCTAAATAACCATCCATATGATTTGAATATCCTTTGATCCCTGATTTTGAGCTAAAATTGACCCTTTTTATTGTTTGACCTAATCACCTTCCCTATTTTCTATGAACCTTCAGTTTGGCCCTGGTCCCTCCTTGGACATTGTGTACCTCAACTCAGGCAAATTGCGTAAGTTGAGGGTGGATACTGTGTAGGAGAGTGTGAGATATGGGGTATGAAAATAAAAGGTTAGTGATGAAAAAGGGATAATAACGAGTGTGGCATATGTTTGAAAAGAGAAGAGAAAAAGAAGAAACAAAAGAAAAGATAGAAAAAGAAAATAAATATGATGAAGAAAGTTGAGTCTGAAATAAAAGCCACACCCGTCACTTGATGAAAAAGGAAAGAAGAAAAGAGGGAGAAAAAGGGAGGAAAGAAAGAGTGGTCAAAAAAGTGGAAGAAACATAGCATATTGTTAAGGAGGGCTTAGTCACTATTTTCTAAATATACCATACTCGTCCTTGAGCCTACGTTACAAGCCGAGTAAGGTCCTATAGTGATCCTAACCTAACTGTGCAAAAACCAAGGCATAGAAAATAAGGTCAAGCCTATGGAATTATACAGCATTGCTTGAACATCTTTGTGAGTGTGAGTGTACTAGATCAGTCCCAGAGATTTTGACTATATTATTATGTGATTAGGACTTCTTTGTGGTGAGGGCACTAGAGTAACTTTGACTACTGATTGTTAGTGTGAGTTTCATATGTGTATTCTAATTCATCTGTTGATAGCGTAATGTCGTCCATGGATCCTCTTGTGTTGTCTTGAGTAAATGGAGCTTGTGTACTTGTTTTGTACTGAAAAGGAGGGGGGGAATTGTTGTAAGCTGAATTGCTAAATCATATGACTGTCATAATTCCTAGTTTTCTTTTGCTCAAGCGTCGTGTTAGGATGGTTTTCTGTTGTTACTTGAGGATAACTAACAATCTTAAGTTGAGGGTGTTGATGTGCCGTAGAAATACGGCACTTTCGACGCTTAATACTTAGGATTATCGCTAGTTCTTTAGCATTTTATTGGTAGACTTGATGTGTTTTGTTAAGTGTGCAGAAGAATGGATTCTAGAGCCAAAGTACTAGAAATTGGACTAAAAGGTGATGGCTACAGAGATGATGGATGACTTGACGGTCTGGGGTTCTGGACCACGGACCCATCCTGTTGACTCGTACAACAGAGTTTAGAAACTGTGCAAGTATGGAATAAAAGTATGACTCAGTCTACGGGTCGTGGAGTCTACGGGTCGTGGTTCCAAACCATGACCCATCCTGTTGACTCGTAGCTCAGAGGAACTGCAGGTGTGCAAAATAGAGAGCAGGAAGCACGAGTCAAAGTACGAACTATACTTCCAAAGCATGAACCGGACTGTGGGACTCGTGGTCATTGATCAGAGAAGGTGCAAGAAAGGAATATAAAACCACGAGTCAGGAGACGGACCGTAGATTGAAGTACGACTCATGGTTCCATCCATGGTTTCCCATAACAGAAGATGTTGACCAATCAAGACCACGGTTGACTTTAGAAGACTACGAACCATCCTTTGGAATGATGGGTCGTCAACCAAGTCATGTTCTCTGCCGAATTCAGTTCTCCTAGTTTAGTTAGGATAGGATTTCCAGTGTCTATAAATACCTTTCCTAGGTTTCCTTTTACATTTTATGCTCGATACTTTGTTGGAAACACATTTGTACACTTGTGATATTGATTTATTCTTGGTTTTGAGAGTTAAATACATTCGTAGTTCTTTGTTCTTGATTCCATCTTCATCCATTCAAGTTCACAGATTTCTTTACTTTTTATTGTAAGTATATGATCATAAAAGCATCAATAACTTCTGATTGTTTACTTATGAACATGAGTAGCTAAATCCACAACTAGGGTTATGGGAACCATGAAGGATTAACAAAGTAGGCAAAGTACTTGGTAATTCTAGGGCGGTAATTATGCATGTATTGTTCCTCCCTTTGCTTTGATTGCTTTTTAACAGCGTACAACATTAGAACTCGCCTTATCCTTACTTGCCGGACCAAGGAGGTAACAGATGGGAAAAAGGTTGTTCAACAACGGAGATTTGAGGCTACTAACCCTCATCTAATAGCTTGACCTTATTCGGGAATAGCTAATCTTGGATCGTGGGTAAGGGTTAGTAAATCATACACCCACGGCCAGACCAAGGCGTGTGGTGAAATTTATCTATTTGAGGGACCAACTATATAGGTGAACCCAACTTACCAATTCTGCATGCTAAGCACCAAGCTAGTTTACTAAGTACAATGCCGTACTAAGTTATGATCTCATGGGAAACACTACCCTAGTCGCTTCTCTTATTGATAATAACTTTTAAAACTGTTACTTGTTACTTGTTACGAATCTAAATTACAATAAATATTTGTTACTTAACCCCCCCCCCCTTCCGAGGGAAATAAACGGTTAACAGCGTAAGTAAACACCAATCAACCATAGTCCTACCAATATTCCCTGTGGGATCGACCCCAACTTTCGTTGGGTTCTATATTTGAACATCGATAGCTTACGCTTCCAAAAGGAGGTGCAATTTAGGCGTATCAATTCCTAATACGTCCCTCGTGATTTCTCTTTGTTTCTGCACACATATACCTCTTTAATTCTATCAAATTCATAGCTTAAATTCTCCAAATTTTCCTTTGATCTAGTAAGATCTTGGGCTAATTTAAACCCCAAAATGGTTCTCATTTGCGCCCAACTTTCGGGCATGGGTTTCTTACCCTATAAGTAACATAATTGTGAATGTTGTTTCTATTTTCATTGACAGGCCCCGAGGGTCAATTGTTTGCCCAAATTTTAAAATATTAATATGGGTGTCTTTAGTCCCGCATTGATGTATGGATTATGTATTTGATAGCATGGCAATAATCCAAGGTATTACAGATTGAGAAAGATCCTGGGTAATAGTTCATAATTGTCATTCAGCATTGAGGTAGGTTACACTTTTCCTCTTTTAGACTTAGCTCGGCTAGATAGTATATTTTATAATTTTTATAACTGTTAGGGTAAATTGCTAGGTAGAAGTAGGTTATGATGAATTTCTTGAATTAAGGGCCAATTTTGGGGACCTTAGAATAGTATACCTTCGTAATCCTTAGTTTAGATTGCTTGCGAGCATGTTAGGATTACATTAGAAAATCCTTAATTATGCTCAGAAAAGGTTTTCGTAGTGGAGTAGCTTCTTTGGTTTATTTTGCTATCTGTTGCTTGGTTTTCTGTACTTATTCCTTTGGTTATGAGAATGTGGGCCCGAGGCTGTAGTTTTGGACTGGCTGGACTCCAGGTTAGCGCGACTTGTTTGAAGGGTGTTTTACCCTATTTGGTGCAACATATATACACACACATATATATATAGTACTATGTTGGCACGCATACATTCATACATACATACAATTGGTTTATGGCACGTTTAGGAGGAAAAATATTGGTTTCAATTTTTAAGAGGAAATTATACCTCCTTACTATGGTTCTCAGGTTACAGAAAGAGTTGGATTGCTTTACCACTGATTTATGTTTTGGAAAGATTGTACCATTTTTATATTTAGTCTGAGGGATGTTTCTGGACCTTTTATCTATTTACTTTTCTGTTGATGAGTTCGAGGTACGATTTCAGGCAGCCCCAGGGATAAATTCTGAGTTTCTTCACTTTATTGCATATGTTGATGAGCTCCCGCAACCCGAGGGATCATTCCAAGTTTTACCTTTTTGCATTGGCCACATACTGCATTGCATCATCTCATACCTCATGACATACTTCTTCTATATCTATATTGCGTGTATTATTATTATCTTTATCTTCACCTTATTCTTGCTATGTTTAAGAATTCTAGATTAGGTTCTGGTATATAGTTTTTTTTCATGTCTCTTATATTATATATTGTCTTCTTAGCTCAATTGACCTATGATACCTACTCAGTACCTCGTATTTTGATACTTATACTATACTTTTGCATCTTTTTCTGATGTAGCGCGCAGTGCGTGTCACCCCCGTTGATCCTCTGCTCATTCATGGACTTTTGTTGTTTGGATCGTGGTGAGCTCTTGGCACCGAAGACTTTACTACTTTCCTTATTGTATCTATTTTCCTCATTTTGTATTTCTCAGACAGCTATATTTTTGTATAGCCTTATTCTTGTACTTTTAGAGGCTCTTGTACCAGTGACACCAGGTTCGGGGATGGTCTGCTTGTATATATTATCTTTCATTTTTTCCTTATGGCCCGTGATATTATTTTTTACCCGTTATGTATGTATCTATACTATGTGGCCCGTTTATCTCATCTCTGCTTCCCATGTTATTTATTATAGTCTTTCCATTCAATATTTGTTTGGGGTTTTGGCTTACCTACTGGAGTTATAGTAGGTGTCATTATAGCCTGCTTTTGGGTCATGATAATATCTTTAACATCTGCACTAATAAACATATTATGCATAAAAAATTCATCAAAGATCACAAATGATTAAATTAAATTGAAGTTCAAAAAGGTTATAACTTTGTGCTAACTCCTAGAACCTCAAGTACTTAGCTGAATAAATAAATTGCTTCATATATTGTCTAATTGTATGTTAGCCAAGGATAAACATATATAACTAAAATTAATAAATTGATTAACTTATGCTCTTGGACATAAAATGATGGTGTCTAAAACTTTATATTTATTATAAGTAGTAGTGAATCCAGTGGCAGAAACATGAGATATAAGAGTTATTGCTACCATTGAAGCAACTTTCTTCCCATGGTATGTTAATCTGTAAAATAGGGCAACGAAACATGAAAAAATCAGTCATACCTGATAACCTCTAATCATGATGATTAGAGTCCCGTGTTGATAACCTGTTATAAAATAAAAGTAGAGTATAAAACTTAAAATAACAAAGAAAGAGAGAAAAAGAGAAAATAGGAGCAAGTGTACTACTATTATCCATAGTACTTTTCTTTTCACCTTTTGATCATATGCCTTTACAATCAAATACTAAGGCTATATATAAGCCTTAAAGCTTGGGCACGAGTCTTGCTACAGTAGTGGCAATAATACTTGGTCATCAAGCCCGCTACAGTGCAGTCCATATGGTCATCCATCTATTTTATAACATATTTATCTTTCTCCAGTTTTATTTCTCTCTTGCATTGATGCCATTAAAATATGAGTAATAAAAGTATTATATATTTAGTAATATTTTATTTTATTTTTGAAGAATTGTAATAACCCTCCAGGTTATTTTCTATTTTTGTCCTTTTTCTGCATTTTGAGCTTTTTCTCAGTGGGTACAGGTCATTCATGACTTGCCGGGATTGACGGTTCAGTTCCCGGGCCATTCGTTAGGTCGTTAGGACCATTTTCCTGTTTTAGAATTTAAACTTAGAAAATCTTCGACTTCGGTCAACTTTCTTGGTAAACATGCTCGAAATCAAATTTCAACAGTTTCGTTGGCTCCGGAACGGGGATTTTGGTCTAGTAGGACCATTGGTCTAGGTCTGAGCGCTTTTGGTGTGGTTTTGTGATGATTTTTGTGTTTTCAAGCCAGTTTGGCTGGTAGGATTGACTTTGGTCAATATCTAGAGAAGACGACCTCGGATGAAAATTTTGTCAGTGTTACTAGCTCCAGAATGTCGACTTTGAACTAGGAGAATTTTTGGGTCGGGTCTCGGGACTTTTGAACTTATTTTGGGGTATTGATTTCCGAGTTAGTTTTGGGCATGGGACCCACTTTTTCTTAAAACGATCTCCGTTGGGAAATTCGTTGATTCCGTTGAGTCTAGAATTTCGTTTCCACTCTAGTAGCATTATTGGTTTGTGAGTATCGAGTTTCGATTGTGCCCATGAATGCCCCGTAGAAGTTTAGAAAATTGCAGATTTTTCTGTTGTGGGCCAGCTTTAAATAGCTATTGGCAGCTTATTTTCAACTTTTCTCATCTTCTTCAAACTTCGTTTTCTCCTCCATTTTAGCTCCAAATTGCTTCATTTCTTCTCCTGCTCACTCCTTTATCTAGGAGGATTATATACTACTAATCTGGGATCGTTCCTTGCCTCGTGAATAGGTAAATTCTCTTGCTAATTTCCATTGTTTTCCATAAATTTCATTCTTTAAATTTCTCGATTCTTGGGCTATTTTGAGCCCTTTCCATGGTTCATTTCTGCTCAAATTTTGGGCATGTTTGATAAGTCGGTAATCTACCAAATTATTGAGCCTATAACATGAATTATTGCTATGCTTTGAATAGATTTAGACGTTCTTATGGTCTTTATTGATATCTATGCAGGTACTTTTGATAGAAGATGAAAAACAAGGATGTGGACCCAAAAAGAGCTCAAAAGAAGTTAAGTGTGAAGCATTCGGAAAAGTTGAAGATTCTGACTGAAGATGCGGTGGCCATACGACACGCACAAGCTAAGAGGCAAACCGCACCTGCTCCGCATAGAGCTGCAAAAATCCTGAAAAATCTGTTGAGGGGTGCGGTCGTTGTGCGATGCGTACATCTCAAGGTGTGAACCGCACCCTCTTCGCACAGAGCTCCCAAGTTAGCTGAAGTCACTGGTTCAAATGAAGGCAGTGTCTGATGCGCACATCACAATGTGCGAACCGCACGATGCGCCGCACACACCCGAAGGGCATTTTTGTCCTAATTTTTAGTGACATTTTGGGAAACTATAAAGGCCTATTTAGGCACAATTGTAAATAACTTTGCTTATTCCTGAATATTTTGAAGAGCTTTTTGCTTGGAGACTAAGTTTTCACCTCCATTGAGAAGAGGAGTTCAATCTAATTTTCTTGGTTAACACTTGTGTGTTCAAATTGAACCTAGAACTTGAGATTTAGCTCTAATGGAGGAGATTTTGACTTACCCAACAGGTATCTCTTTCTCTTTTGCTATGAGTGGTTAATTTCTCTTGTCTAGGGGTGTATTGATGATGGGTGCTTAACAAATAGGTGTGGGTGTTATTTATTCTTGCTTATAATTACTTATTTGACATGGGTCTAGTAATTTCACCAAGTTTTAATCCTAAAATTGGTGGTTGCAAACATTAATTTTCATTACTTGACTATGTGATTGCTTGAGAAAGGATTTCATGGTTTCGGATGTGAAATTACTAGTGGGAACTTGGGACTCCACTCAGATTTGAGGCTAGAGATAGCTCTTATCGACGAAATCACCCATTTAAGGGTCTAAGCTAGAGATAGTGTGACCTCCCCAAACTTAGATTGGTTTTTTGTTTATCAGACCGATGGTGTTCTAATCGAGATCATCGGATATAAGATTGTTGATCGAGAGATAAGCAATTCTTACCCATGACCAATGCTACTTATGTCATTAAGCGAGAATAAGCATGAATTCATAATCACCCTATCCCATAACTAAAGCCCCATCGGATATGCATCTCTAGTTGTCTAGTCAACTTGGTACACCCGCCTTCATTTTATTTCTTTTTAATTGAATTGTGATTGTAGTGACAACATCCCAATTCCCCCATCATTTTACTTTATATTTTGAGCATTTACTCTCGCTTTGAACTCAATTCAATACAACCTCTATTTAGCTACTCCAAGTCCCTTGGGTATGACCCCGACACTCATTGGGATTATAAATTTTGTTTTACTACACGATCACCATGACCTCCAAGTTTGGGGAGCACGATTTGAGCGTTCATCAAAAATGGCACCATTGCCGGGGACTTGAGTTGATAGCTATTTTTGATTGTTATTTTGAAATTAATTTGAGAGTGCTTTCTTCTTTTACTTTTGTTTGTTATTTGTGTTTTGATTGATCAGGCTAGCCTATGAACGAGGCCGACGATAACGAGAGTGTTGACGGCTTCATGGAGGCCGACGAGGCTGAGCCTATGATGCAAGGGGGTATAGGTGCAATCCGCCTACCCCCCATGGTGGGAAATGATGTCTTTCATATGACTAGCACCATGCTCGACTTAATCCAAATGAAGGGCCTATTTGGTGGAGCAGCCCATGAAGATGCCAACCGGCATATTTGAAATTTTTTGGAGATTTGCCAATCGTTCATCTTTCAACATATCTCCCAAGAGTCCATCCGATTATGCCTGTTCCCCTTTTCCTTGACGGGGGAAGCCACGGCGTGGTTGGAGGAATTGCTGAATGATTCCATCACCTCTTGGGCCGAGTTGGTTGAAGCATTTACATCGAGGTTCTTTCCTCCATCTCGAATGATGCAGTTAAGAGATGAGATCACCAAATTTAGGCAACTCCCGGATGAGCCTCTTCATGAGGTTTGGCTAAGATTTAAAAAGAAGCTTCTCTTGTGTCCAAATCATGAGTTGTCAAACATTGTACTGCTACAAAGCTTCTATCGATCATTGAACTCTATGAATAAATTGGTGGCTGATAATCTTGGAGTTGGTACCTTCATGGACTTAGAGTTTCCTATTGCCTCAACTTTGTTAGAGCGAATGACGAAGACCAATCAAGTTTGGCATACAAGAGAAGCAGATATACCAACCTCGGGAGGACCCTCATCCATCTTGGTTAATGAAATAAGGAAGAAGGATGAGGAGCGTGATGAGACAATGGCCAAAATGATGATACAAATTGATTTGATGGCCAAGCATATAATGGGAGCTGGTGGTGCTAAGACGGTGAATGTTGTGAGTACACCAGAAATCAAAGCTAGTAATGATGAGCTCATGACTGTGGTTGATGGAAAGCTATGTTTTGTGTCGGTGGGTTCTCATCCCGGGTATTATCTCCCGAGGGAAGAGAACCAAGGTTGGATTCAAGACAAAGAAAGAGATGGAAATTGGTGGGACAGAGACAAGGATGGTGATCATTTCAATCACCGAAGTTTGAATCCCTATATCCCTCCTAATAAGGCAAACTCTCTCTACCAACTGGGCATAAGCAACCCCGGCTATTCCAAGTTGGAGGACATGTTTTCCTTGGTTCTTAAGAAGGTGGACACCACAAATACGAGAGTGAGCAACCTAAAGAGTGAGGTCTCAACACTTCACCAAACTGTGAGCTACCACTCAGCCTCAATCAAGAATCTTGAGGCCAGAATAAACCACTTCTCAAGCCAAATAAACCCGAGGATGAATGGGACATTTCCTAGCAACACCATCACCAACCCAAAGAATGATTAAGGATTGAGGTAGTATCATCGTACCGCGATGTTAAATCAAGCGCTGCTTGGGAGGCAACCCAAGTTTCTTTATTTTTTTTGATTATCTTTTGTTGTTTTTGGTGTTTTTGTAGGGAAGGCATGGATGGAAAAATGAACAAGAGAAAGCATGGCAAAAATGGGTTGTGCGGTGGACTGTGCGGACCCCACAAGCAATTGTGCATATCACACAGCACACTTCATGCCAAAGCAGAAGGCCTGAAAGAAATTTGAAAAATTTGAGGCAACGTGCGCTGGGCTGGGCAGACCGCACGATCCCAAGTGCACATCACACATCCAATTGCATGGTGATACAGATACCTGGGCAAACCCAGGGGAGAAAAAGGGGCATGTGCAATATGCCATGTGGTCTGCACCTTGTCTGGTGCGAATCGCATGTTAGTGCATGGAAGGTAAATATGAATTTTAATTGACCTAACATGTTGACCGACCCAACCTGAAGATGACCCGGCCCACTTTTCTTCTTCTTTTTCTTTTAAAACTGCCTCTTCTCTTCTTTTTCCACCATCTTTTCCCTCAAACTCTCAAAATTTTCTCCCAAAACTCTCTCTAAATCCCTCAAACTTCCCCAAAATCTTCTCCTCCTCTCACCCACCATCTCCACCACTCCATTACCACTATCGTCGTTATCTCTCCGAAAGGGTTTCGCGGGTCACTATTGTTCAAGAACAAAAAGCTTCAATTTTCACTCCTCTCTTCATAATCTTCACTTGTGGCAAGTTCCTCAACGTTAAATATGTATTTTTATGAAGGTTGGGAACTCATATTGTGAAGCATGCTTAGTAGAATTTCCATGTTATGGGTGAGATTCGAAAATTTTGGGTCCCCAATTCTAAGTTGTATTGATGAAATTGCTATGTGTCAACTTGGTAGAGCTTTAAATTTGTTAATGCATGTTGATTGGTAGTGATTTTTAGCCTTGAATTATGTGTTGGGGTGAAGTCTGAGTAACCCACTTGTGATGAATGAATGATTTAGCCCAATGATAGATTGGGTGACGTCGTTCTTAAGGGCAAATCATCGTTTGTCATGAGGTTTTTGTTGAAAATTTGTTATGGAGGCTGAATTTCGCTGATTGTATACCCATGAGTTTTATTGAGCATTCTATTTGGGGTGTATGATCTTGTGCAGGGGGGGTTAATTATTGCTGAAATTATGGGTGTCTGTTATGCAAGTGAGGGATTGATATTGCTAATGATAGACGGGGTAACGTCCATCTTAAGGGAAGTCGTTGAGTTCCTTTCTTGCTTGTCATTGTGTCAATAAAAATTCGGGGAATTCTAAATACCCGAAAGTTATGGTCATGAGATTCCTTGTCCCCCTTGTTTAATGTTGATTGGGTTATTGTGTGGTGCCTAGTGCCTAAGCACATCTTACTTTACGGATTACATGCGGAATTCACAAGAACGCAAGGAACCAAAAATTCTAATTCTGCCTTTGTGTATTTCACATGAGATGCATAGATCTTGATGTGCGAGTTGCCTGAAGCATCGCACCATGTTTTAAAAAAAGAGCCAGTCACTGATCTGAGGGGCGATGCCTTGTGCGACATGCACTTTGGATGGTGCGAATCACACCAGCTTCACACCTCGATGGAAAATCCCCAAAGGTCTCTTCTTTGTTGTGCGATAGCATATGTGATGCATACTCCTTCTAGTGCATTTTTCATGTGGTCCGCACAAACCAACAGTTACCTACTTTGTTTTTCTAATCTTTTGCATTCCATCCTTTGTAGTTTGTTAACTTCTTCTTAGGTTTTTCTTATGTTTTGGATCACAATCTATGGATGCAGAACATGTCTTCTACCAGGAGAAACACAGGAAGCCAACATAGGAAAAGGTCTGCTACTGAAGAAGCGAGGCTTCACTTTGGGGTAGAGGGCATGAAAGCTTTCTAAAAGCGGGACAAAGATAGAGGATTCAATGAGGAGAAAAGTTTTAACTTGGGAGAGGTCAGAGATGAGCTACCTAACATGCACCGGTTATTTGCTGAATGAGAGTGGCACCCCTTGTAAGATGTACCCAGTGGGTACTATGAGGAAGTTGTGTAGGAATTCTTCGTGGATTATCAGGCTACACAGGATTCCAAAGGATACAAAGGGCCTGCAGAGAAATTTCCCAACCTGGATTCAGTCATAGTCAGGGGCAAGAGAGTTAGCATCACCCCCACTTCCATTAATGCTATCTATTGGGGACACCCAATTAACCCTGCACCAACCCTCATGGCTAAGTTAATGGATGACTCAAAGCCATATCAAGAAATAGCCTCCATTATTTCTCAAGACGTTCCTTTTTGGTCCACTATGGGGGGTGATATCCTGAGATGAACTATGCACTTTGAAGCTCGACTGTGGTATGATATAGTCTGTAACAGGTTCCTCCCTTATCAAAATTATTAGAAAATAACTCAAGAGGGTGTCATTCTAGTTGTTGCCATCATGATAGGAGAATATGTGAATTTTGGAGAAATTATAGCCATGGTCATCCGGAGAAAATCCCCCAGGGGAAAGGATGAATTCCCTCTCCCAGTATTGATTAACAAGTTGTGTGCCAAGGCAGAGATTCCCTACTTCAGTTGCGACAAAGTCACCCACGTTGTGGGGGTGATTGATCTTGACAAGAAAACTGACAGGGATGCCCCCCGATTTAAAAGGCAAAGGACTGAGGCATCAGTGGTGGCTGCGAGTGATAATCTTGATGCTAGAGTGGATGCTTCATCCCCCTCCAGGGCTACTTCCGAGGCACGTACACATGCCTCAGCCACTTTGATGACCAAAAGTAGCCTTCAGAACATGGTTGACAAAACTCATAGCTATGAGAGGCAGCTTGCTGACCTAGCTGTTAAGCTACCCAGTATGATTAATAAGGTAGTCAAGAGTGCATTTAAGGGGGTGGTGGATAGCTTCAACACACTGTGTAAGAGGGTTGATGTCATGGAGGAGACAATCACAACACCTCGGAGAGATGTTGACAAACCCAAAGGCAAAGCTCCGATGGTAGAAGCATATCTGACCACCTTACCTCTACCTTGTTCCATTCTTGGACCCTTGGATAGCTTGTTTGTAGCCTATGTGGATAAGGTGTTTCCTGGAAATGAGGACCAAGATTTGGAGGATGATCAAGATTCGAATTTTCATAGAGTTCTCCATGCCTCCACACTCTGCGCACTCCTGAAAGGGTGGAGCCGGCCCGAGTGAGAGAGCCTCAGATAAGGAGACAGCTATAGATGATGATGATGATGATGAGGCCTAGTCCTCCAGGGAGTTCCACCCCTTATTCCCATTGCACTATGATCATTGAGGGCAATGTTCCTTTTATGGGGAGGGGGTGGCTTTACTTGCTTTTGTTGGTGCCCGTGAGTGGGCTTGAGATATTTTAACGCCCTTGTTGGGCCTCATTGATATTTTGCTAGATTTCATTCAACCCTTGTCGGGCATATTTGGATGATTGTGATGTTTATTTCTCTCGTCGGGCCCTTTTTATTATGTTTTATTTTTATTTTTATTTTTATTCTGAGCTTATTTTTGCCCTTGCTGGGCTTGATTTTTGTTGATTGAGATTGTGTTGCCGGGTTGGTCTTACATGCTCCATTGTCTTACTACCCGTGCTTTGCAAATGTGCTAAAGGCCTACGGCGGCACTTGTTTTGAATGAATCATGAGCACAAAATTCAGATATCGCCTTGTTAATAGTAGTTTAGAAATAAACTCTGAGGGTTTTCTTAATACCACAGTTCTTTCCCAAGGAGCAAGAGTTTTGATTATTTTCTTTTTCTTCTCTTCTATTTTTTTTGTGTGTGTCAAACCGGGTTGGTGTTTCCCTATGATAGATTGAGAGGCGACTTTCTTAAGGGAAATGCCAAGTTTTAGTTTAGAATTGAGTCCGTAGTTGCTTGTCTCAAAATGGGCCCACCAAAAAACATTCTCTTGGCAAATTGTTTTGAAAATAAAAGGAAGAAGGGAAATGAATTTTTGAGGAAAATCATTCTCTTGCCATGACTTGCACACTCTCTTTTTGGATTGATTGACTCACAAACGAGTGTGTAATGAACTCGGAATAGCTTGTCAAAAATCATTTGCCCCAATTGATTGTGAGACTAATGAAAGAGGTCTTGTGGCATGATTCCTTGTGTGGTGAGGCTTTACATTGATTCTTGTGCATAAGTGTCTTCTAGAACTTGCCCCAAATGTGATTCAAGGCGAAATTCTAGGTGTGACCGAGCTTGAAAGATGACCTTAGGCCCTTTTTGATAGCCGTTTCACCCAAATGACTTCCCACGACATCAAATCCTAGTGAACCCCTTTTAGCTTGTGATCGTTCTTTGGCACCTTGTAACACCTTGACCTTTTTGGAACCTCTATTTTGGCACCCATCTTCCCTAATTGCTTGAAAATGAAATGTAGGCTAAAAGCCTAAGTTTGGGGGGGAAACAAAATATAACATAGGCAAATGCCTAAGTTTGGGGGTGCATGTGATCAAATAAGGAGAAGAAAAAAAGTGCACTTCAAGTGCAAGGTAGTACCTTAATTTTGAATTGAAAATTACTCCAAAATATCAATCTAATGAGCAAATTGAAAAGCAAAAATAGGTGCTACCAAGTGAAGGCAGTATAAGGAGTTTGAATGATCATGACTAAAATGGAGAAATCTTGGGTTGTGAGAAGGAGAAATAAGGTGAAGTTGAATAGTAAAATGTGAGCGGTGTTCGAAATGAGAACAAAGAGCATTAGGGAGGTGTAGTCACTTGAACCAAATGATATCCTCACCTTAGCCCTAGCCAATATCGTAACCCTCAAGTCCTTGGTGATTCTGAGCTTGGCCACCCTACATTAGTGGCGATATACATGAAGGGCAAGCCTATGGTTCGACGCGTATGCACTTGAACTTCTTTGAGAGAGTAAGAGTCCTCTTGGTTCTCTTATAATCCTGTGTTTTGTGAATTGAATGATTGTGAATGAGATTCTCTCTTGTGGTGAGTGACATCATGCACTCGAATTGAAACATAGAGTCTCTATGGCAATTGAGGGGAATGAATGAGACAAGTTGTGTGGCGAATCTCAAGGCAAACCTTGATGGTCCATGCCAATGACTTGAGAAGCTTAAATGTATTGTTTTGAATGGCAAAATTCCCTTGATTTTGAATGAGAAATGATGTCTTTTTGGAAAAGGTTTTGAAATGATCAATTGCCTTGAATTTGTGGTGGTTCAAATTGAGATGAGCATAGTAGTTGAGTCATTTATTTTAGTCTTTTGCTTATTCTTTTTCTTAATCTTCAGTGTAGAGTAGTCTTTTGTGCCTTGATTGATCCTAGAGCATAATTCATTCCTTGTCTTGTGAGTATCTTGCTTGAGGACAAGCAATAGTTCAAGTTTGGGGGTTTGATAAGTCGGTAATCTACCAACTTATAGAGCCTATATCCCTGAATTATTGCTATGTTTTGAATAGAATTATAGGTTCTTATGGCCTTTATTGATGTCTATGCATGTACTTTTGATAGAAGATGAAAAACAAGGATATGGACCCAAAAAGAGCTCAAAAGGAGTTAAATGTGAAGCGTTCAGAAAAGCTGAAGATTCTGACAGAAGATGCGGTGGTCGTGCGACACGCATAAGCCGAGGTACGAACCGCACCTCCTCTGCATAGAGCTGCAAAAATGAAGAATTTGTTGAGGGGTGCAGTCATTGTGCGACACACACATCTCAAGGTGCGAACCTCAAACCCTTCACACGGAGCTCCCAAAGTTAGCTAAAGTCACTGGTTCAACTGAAGGCAGTGTGTGACGCGCACATCACAATGTGTGAACTACATGATGTGCCGCACACCTCCCGAAGGACATTTTTGTCCTAATTTTTAGTGACATTTTGGAAACTATAAAAGGCTTATTTAGGCACAATTGTAAATAACTTTTCTCAGTCCTGAATATTTTGAAGAGCTTTTTGCTTGGAGACTAAGTTTGCACCTCCATTGAGAAGAGGTTTTCAATCTAATTCTCTTGGTTAACACTTGTGTGTTCAAATTGAACCTAAAACTTGAGATTTAGATCTAATGGAGGAGATTTTGACTTACCCAGCTGGTATCTCTTTCTCTTTTGCTATGAGTGGCTAATTTATCTTGTCTAGGGGTGTATTAATGATGGGTGCTTAACAAATGGCTGTGGGTGTTATTTATTCTTGCTTATAATTGCTTATTTGACATGGGTCTAGTAATTTCACCAAGTCTTAATCCTAAAATTGGTGGTTGCAAACATTAATTTTCATTACTTGACTAAGTGATTGCTTGAGAAAGAATTTCATGATTTCGAATGTGAAATTACTAGTGGGAACTTAGGACTCCACTCATATTTGAGGCTAGAGATAGCTCTTATCGACGGAATCAACCATTTAAGGGTCTAAGCTAGAGATAGTGTGACCTCCCCAAGCTTAGATTGGTTGTTTGTTGATCAAATTGATGATGCTCTAACCGAGATCATCGGATATAAGATTGTTGATTGAGAGATAAGCAATTCTTACCCATTACCAATGCTACTTATGTCATTAAGTGAGAATAAGCATGAATTGATAATCACCCTATCCTATAACGAAAGCCCCATTGGATATGCATCCCTAGTCGTTAGTCAACTTGGTAGACCTGCCTTTATTTTATTACTTTTTAATTGAATTGTGATTGTAGTGACAACATCCCAATTCCTCCATCATTTTACTTTATATTTTGAGCATTTACTCTCACTTTGAACTCAATTTGATACAATCTCTATTTAGCTACTCCAAGTCCCTTGGATATGACACCGACACTCGTTGGGATTATAAATTTTGTTTTGCTACACAATCATCGTGACCTCCAAGTTTGGGAAGCATGATTTGAGCATTCATCAGTGTTCTCCTGGGAACATGTGGAGCACCATGGTGTTTTTTGTTTTTGATTTTGGATTGTGAGGCCCATGGGCCCGTTTGTGATCCAAATTTTGACCCGGTTATATTTATAGAAATATGGGTGTCATTCTTCTTGTCTTGACACCTGGATTATGTTCTTGATAGTGTGGCAGCTTTCTAAGGCTGTTCGGAAGGAGAAGGCACACGAGTGACAGTTTGTGTTTGCAGTTCAGCCCCGAGGTAGGTTACAGTTTACTTTCTAGACTGAGCTTAGTTAGATTATATATATTTATATGTTACTAGAATGTTAGGTGGGATAGTAGATAGATTTAGGCTTAAATCATGTTTATCACTATAAATTGGCCATTTCAGATTTTAGTTTAGAATTATTATGTTATCCTTAGCCTAGGAGCTTGTAGTATCTTTATGGATAGTATAGAATCCTTAATATGTTTTTAGGAGGTTTTAGAGGTAGAGTAGAGATTCTCGGTGCTTTTTTCTTTATTTTCGGTATCTTTTTGCTTTATTCTATAGTTATGTGTAACTGTGGGCCTAAGGCTATAGCTTAGATTTGGACGAAGTTTCAGGTCAGTTCTCTTGGTTTAGAGGGTGCTTTGCACTATTTTGCCTGTTAGTGTGTGTTTTCTCTGGATATGGAAATTTATATGCTCATACTACATTGTCATGATTATCGGTACGAAAAAAGAATGATTTTAAGGCTTCCTGGTCCTACACTTGCCAATTATTGGATTTTCATGATCTTTGGGCTTTTAAAAGGATTTCTTTGGAATTGTTACTGATTTTGAGGGGGAAAAGGGAAAAATACTACTCTTTATGCATACGTTGATGAGTCCGAGGTTAAATTCTGGGTGTCCGATGTGTTATCTCGAGTTTTACTTTTATGCATCTACTGATAAGCTCGATGGTCATTTCTGGGTGCCTCGATGCTCTATTTCAGGTTTTTCCTTCCTGCACTCATTTGATAAGCTCGATGTTCCATCCCAAGTGCCCAAGTACTAGATATCGGGTTCGATTTGTATACATTCATACATTACATCATTGTTGCATCGCATTGCATTAGCTTTGGATGCGTTTGGGTTGTTGGCTGACTTGAGTTGATCTTGTTATTACTTCACCTTTTATTATTTTGGTTGTTTTGATTTTTGGCTTTATAACTAGATTTATGGGGATCCCTATATTTTAACTGCTTTCCTATATCTTATTATTTATATATTATCTTTTTGCGCTCATTCGGCCTATGATGCCTACTGAGTACCCATTGTCTTGGTACTCATACTACACTCCGTATATTTTTCTAATGCAGCACCTAGTACAAGCCATCCTCACTGATCTTCCTGTCGTTCGAGGTCTATTGCAGTTTGGATCGCGGTGAGCGCCCGGCACTTTTGGAGACTTTACATGCTTTCCATCTTGTATATTCTGTCTATATTTTGTATTTTGGATAGACAGAGTCTGTTGTATAGCTACTCCTTACTTTAGTCGCTCTTGTACTAGTGCCACCATGTCCAAGTTGGTTCTCGTGTATGTTTTGTCTATTCGGTCATTTTAGGGCCATCTTTTGTATATTTTGTATGTTGGTATGTATATATGCTATTGGCCTTGTCTTTCCTGTATGTCTTCCGCTTTTATTACTTATATTGTATCTTTACTGTCTTCCGTGTTGTTGGGTTTGGCTTGCCTACTGGGGGTTTATGTAGGCGCCATCATGGACCCATTTTGGGTCATGACAAAGTGGTATCAGAGCTCTAGGTTCACCGGTCTCACCAGTACAAGAGCAAAGTGTCTAGTAGAATCTCATGAATCGGTACGATGACATCTGTATCCAATCTGCAAGAGGCTATAAGACATTCCTAGGAAATATGTCATATTGTTTGATTCCTTGTCATGCGTTTTTGACTTGATCAACTTCTGAGTATCTTTGTTTCACTCTTTCTCAGATGGTTTGGACGAGATCTGTAGCGGGCGAGGACGAGGCCCCTGCGCCTGTAGTTAGAGCCCCAGCTTGGGGACAGGGTAGAGGCCGACCCAGAGGTCAAGGTAGGGCACGGGCTATAGCACTAGCTAGAGCCCGGGCTAGATTACCATCACTAGAGCCTGAGGAGTTATCGTATGAGCTGAAGGGTGTGGGGCTAGCCCAGCATCCAGCAGGTTTTATGGCTACTCCAGTGTTGCAGGACACCTTGGTTTGGTTATTGGGTTTCCTTGAGGGTATGACTCCACCAGCAGCTTCACTGGCCATTCCGATTGTTTCTCGAGTTCGAGATGAGGGTCAGACTTTAGCTCAGGCGGTAGCACAGGGTTTAGGAGTGCAGCCTGCTACTGTGGATCCCAAATTGGAGGTATTACCGATTCCTACAGTTGCTCCTCTTGTTCCCG
Organism: Jaltomata sinuosa; assembly: GCA_003996215.1. Lineage (NCBI taxonomy): Eukaryota > Viridiplantae > Streptophyta > Magnoliopsida > Solanales > Solanaceae > Jaltomata > Jaltomata sinuosa. Next base: position 42,622 of record QJPP01005661.1, read on the forward strand.
CCCTACCAGTTATGTCTTCTGAGGATCAGAAGATTCTAGGTAGGTTCCTAAGATTGGGTCCTTCGAGATTTTAGGGTGCTTCTAGGGAGGACGCACATGAGTTTCTGACTAGCTGCTAGGAGAGGTTGCATAATTTGGGGTTATTCGAGTCACATGGAGAAGATTACACTGTGTTTTAGCTGGATGGCCCAGCAAAATAGTGGTGTAGATTATATGTAGCTTGCAGACCAGCCGGGTCACCTTCGCTTACTAGGGATCAGTTCTCCGCAGCTTTCCTAGGGAAGTATGTACCACGTAGCATGAGGGAGCGTCTGATGGATTAGTTTGCTGGGTTGGAATAGGGCTCCATGATTGTGTCTGAGTATGAGGTTCATTTCCACCAGTTGGCCAGGCACGCCATAATAATTATGCCCACCAAGCACAAGAGGATATCCCGCTTTGTTTGAGGTTTGACTCTGCATCTCCGCTTAGCTACAAAAGGTATGGTAGCATTGGGGCAGTCATTTCTGGATGTGGTAGATCATGTTTGCACTATTGAGGGCATTCTTCATGAGGCCCAAGAGGGCAGCGATAAAAGACCCCGCTATCAGGGTAGTTTCAGCGGTTCACAGGGGCGTGGTAGAGGCTACTATGGTAGAGAGCAGTACCAGCAGCATTTCTAGCCGAGATGGCATGTTCAAGCAACATTATAGTCTGCTGAGGGTCATAGTAGCCAGAGTATTGTTCCTGCTCCACAAGGTGCTCATTCAGGGTCCACGGGCCATGGTGGTCTTTTTGATTCAGCCGGGTCTTCACAGCGGGATACATATGGCCGGGGTTGTTATGAGTGTGGCAAGATAGGCCACTTTGCCAGAGAGTGTCCATCGGTACCACACTAAAGGCAGCAGGATCAGTTGATTCAGGCCTCTAGGGCTCCAGCACCTCCAGCTAAAGGTGGTTCACAAGGTAGTAGAGGTGGTCCCCAGGGTACTAGAGGTGGTCCTCAGTTCGGTAGGTCAGTTGGTCATGGAAGTCAGAGCCACATATATGTAGTTCCCGGCCAGATAGAGGCCGAGGCTTCAGATGTTGTGATCACAAGTATGATCTCCATTTGTTATCAGTATACTTCTACTTTGTTTGATCTAGGTCTATATTCTCATATGTATCTGCTCATTATGCTACTCGTCTGGAGTCTGCTTGTGAGTCTTTGCATGCGCCCTTGCGTGTATCTACCCCAGTAGGTGATTCTTTAGTAGTGGATCAGGTGTATTGGGCTTGTGTGGTGACTATCCTGGGGTATGACACCCGGGTAGACTTGGTTGTGCTTGATATGGTTAATTTCAATGTGATCTTGGGCATGTATTGGTTGTTTCCTTATCATGCGGTCTTGGATTACTTTGCCAAGACTGTTACTCTTTAAATGCCTGGTATTCCTCCTATCATATAGAAAGGAGCCAATAGCCATATGCCGAGCGGAGTTATATTTTTTTTGAGTGCCCAACGATTGTTGGGAAGGGGTGCTTAGCTTATCTTGCCTACATGCATGATACTAGTGCCACCACACCTCCTCTTGAGTCAGTTCCTGTGGTTTGCGAGTATTCGGATATGTTTTCTTCTGATCTTCCGAGTCTTCCTCCTTATCGTGACATTGATTTTGGTATCGATGTTGAGCCGGGTACCAAGACCATTTATATTCTTCCATATCGGATGGAACCTGCTGAGTTGAGGGAGCTTAAGGATCAGCTCCAAGATCTATTGAGTAGAGGGTTCATCAGGCCTAGTGTGTCTCCGTGGGGTGCTCCAGTTTTGTTTGTGAAGAAGAAGGACGGATCTATGCGCATGTGTATTGACTACAGACAGTTGAATAAGGTGACAGTTAAGAATAGATATTTGATGCCACGTATTGATGACTTGTTTGACCAGCTACAGGGTGCAGTGGTGTTCTCTAAGATAGGTTTGAGGTCCGGTTATCACCAGTTGAGGATTAGGGATGAAGATATCCCAAAGACAGCATTTAAGACTCCATACGGCCATTATGAGTTCCTAGTCATGTATTTTGGGTTGACTAATGCCCCAACAGCATATATGGAGTTGATGAACCCTGTGTACAGTGCCTACTTGGATTCATTTGTGATTGTGTTCATCGACGATATTCTGATTTATTCGAGAAGTACAGAGGAGCATGAGTAGCATCTTAGAGTTGTACTTCAGACCTTGCGAGACTATCAGTTGTATGTCAAATTCACTAAGTGCGAGTTTTGGCTTGAGTCTATGGTATTCTTAGGTCACGTAGTGTCCAAGGATGGGATTATGGTAGATACAACAAAGATTGTAGCAGTTCGTGATTGGGCTAGGCCTACTTCTCCTCTTGAGGTTCACAGTTTCATCAGGTTGGCAGGTTATTACAGAAGGTTTATGGAGGGATTTTCTTCGATAGCAGCTTCATTGACTAGATTAACTCAGAAAAATGTTCCCTTCCAGTGGTCAGATGAGTGTGAGGCAAGCTTTTTGTAGCTCAAGGCCTTGTTGACTTCAGCTCCGATTCTTACTATTTTGGTCGAGGGTCAGGGTTTCACTGTGTATTCTGATGCATCAAGTATTGGTTTGGGTTGTTTGTTTTTGCAGCAGGGCCGGGTTATTGCATATGCTTCCAGATAGTTAAAGGTTCACGAGAGAAACTTCCCCACACATGACTTGGAGTTAGCAGCGGTAGTCTTCGCATGGAAGATGTGGAGGCCTTATCTTTATGGCATGCACTGTGAGATCTTTACAGACCATTATAGTTTTCAGTACATTTTTAGCCAGAAGGATCTAAATTTGAGGCAGTGTAGGTGGTTAGAGTTACAAAAGGACTATGACATCTCTATTCTTTATCATCCGGGCAAGGCAAATGTTGTGAAGAATACCTTAAGAAGGAAGGCGGTGAGTGTGGGTCTCTTGGCTTTCTTAGTGATAGAGAAGCGACCTTTAGCTTGGGATATCCAGTCCTTGGCTAACAGGTTGGTTAGACTTGACATTTCTGAGTCAGGTCGTATTCTTGCTTGTATTGAGGCTAGATCTTCATTGTTGGAGCAGATTCAGGCACAGCAGTTTGATGATGCAAGGTTAAGGATCATTCATGACAAAGTGTTGAGTTATGAGTCGAGGAAGGCGACTTTGGATTCAGAGGGTACTGTGAGGATCGAGGGTCGTATCTGCGTTCCTAGAGTTGGTTACTTGGTCAGATTGATATTGGAGGAGGCTCATCGTTCTAGATATTCCATTCATCCCGTGGCAGCTAAGATGTATTGTGACTTGAGGCAGCACTACTGGTGGTGTGGGATGAAGAGGGATATTTCATTTTTCGTATATAGGTGCTTGAACTGTCAGCAGGTGAAGTTTGAGCACCAGAGGCCAGGTGGTTTGTCTCAGAGGCTACCCATTCCAGAGTGGAAATGGGAGCGAATTGCTATGGACTTTGTAGTCAATTTGCCACATACTTTGCAGAGATTTGATGCTATTTGGGTTATCATGGATAGGTTGACAAAGTCTGCTCACTTTCTGCCGATTCAGACTTCCTACAGTTCTGAGAGGTTGGCTCAGATCTATATTCGAGAGATTGTCCATTTGCATGGTATGACAGTTTCTATCATCTCCGACCGAGGTACTCAGTTCACTTTGCACTTCTAGAGGTCTATTCAGAGAGAGTTGGGTACTAGAGTTGAGCTTAGCACCATTTTTCATCCACAGACAAATGGTCAGTCAGAGCATACTATTCAGGTTCTGGAGGATATGTTGCGAACCTGTGCTATTGATTTTGGGGGTCAGTGGGACCAGTGTTTAGCCTTGGCAGAGTTTGCATATAATAATAGTTACCATTTCAGCATTCACATGGCTCCGTTCGAGGCTTTGTATGGTAGGCAGTACAGATCTTCGGAGGGTTGATTTGATGCTTTCGAGGTTAGGCCATGGGGTACTGACTTGCTTTGTGATTCTATGGATAGAGTTCGGGTTTTTCAGGAGAGACTTCGCACTGCCCAGAGTAGGCAGGAGAGTTATGCTGACCGAAGAGTTCAAGATCTAGAGTTCATGGTTGGTGACAGCGTGTTCCTTCAGGTATTGCCCATGAAGGGCGTGATAAGGTTCGAGAGGAAGGGTAGGCTCAGTCTGAGGTTCATTGGGCCATTTGAGATCCTTCATCGTATTAGAGAGGTTGCTTATGAGTTAGCCTTGCCTCTTGCTCTTTCCAGTGTACATATTGTGTTTCATGTCTCTATGTTGCGGCGGTATATTCTGGTTGAGTCTCACATGCTTCAGTTAGAGTTGGTTCAGTTGGATGAGTCCTTAGCCTTTGAGGAAGAGCATGTTGCTATTTTGGACAGGCAGCTTAGGAAGTTGAGGTCTAAGGAGATTCCGTCAGTTAAAGTTCAGTGGCGGCATCATCTTGTCGAGGAGGCTACTTAGGAGATCGAGACCAATATGCGGACCCGTTATCCTCGTCTTTACGAGTCTTCAGGTACTATCCTTTTTCTAACTTTCGCGGATGAAAGTTCTTTTAGTAGTGGATGTTGTAATGACCCTCCAGGTCATTTTCTATTTTTCATCCTTTTTTTGCATTTCAAGCTTTTCTTCAGCGGCTACAGGTCATTTATGACTTGTCAGGCTGACGGTTTGGTGCCTGAGCCGTTCGTTAGGTCGTTATGACCATTTCCTTGTTTTAGAACTTGAACTTAGAAAATTTTGACTTCGGTCAACTTTCTTGGTAAACGTGCTCAAAATCAAATTCTGACAATTCAGTTGCACCGGAATGGGGATTTAGGTCTAGTAGGACCATTAGTCTGGGTCTGAGCGCTTTCAGTGTGGTTTTGTGTTGCTTTCTATGTTTTCAAGCCAGTTTTGCTGGTAGGGTTGGCTTTGGTCAACATTTGGAGAAGACGTCCTCGGATGGAAATTCCACCAGCACTGTTAGCTCTAAAATGTCGACTTTGGGCTAGGGGAACCTTTGGGTTGAGTCCCGAGACTTTTGGACTTATTTTGGGGTATTGAGTTCCGAGTTAGTTTTGGGCATGGGACCCACTTTTCCTTACAATGATCTCCGTTGGGAAATTTGTTGATTTCGTTGAGTCTGGAATGTCATTTCCACTCTAGTAGCATTATTAGTTTGTGAGTATCGGGTTCCAATTGTGCCCGAAATACGGAATGACCCGTAGAAGTTTAGAAAATTGCAGATTTTTCTGTTGCGGGCCACCTTTACATAGTTGTTGGCAGCTTATTTTCAACTTTTCTCATCATCTTCAAACTTCATTTTCTCCTCCATTTTAGCTTCAAATTGCTCCATTTCTTCTCCTACTCACTCCTTTATCTTGGAGGATTATATACTACTGATCCGAGCTCATTCCTTGCCTCGTGAATAGGTAAATTCTCTTGCTAATTTCTGTTGTTTTCCATAAATTTCATTCTTTAAATTTCTTGATTCTTGGGCTGTTTTGAGCCCTTCCCATGGTCTATTTCTGCTCAAATTTTGGGCATGTTCTCCTGGGAACATAGGGAACACTGTGGTATTTTTCCTTTCTGATTTTAGGTTGTGGGGACCATGGGCCCACTTGTGACTCAGATTTTAACCCGGTTATATCTATAGCAATATGGATGTCACTCTTCTCATCTTGACACTTAAATTATGTTCTTGAAAGCGTGGCAGCTTTCCGAGGATGTTTGGAAAGAAAAGGCACACGAGTGATGGTTCGTGTTTGCGGTTCGGCCCCGAGGTAGGTTACGGTTTACTTTCTAGACTGAGCTTAGTTAGATTATATATATTTATATTTTACTGGAACGTTAGGTGGGATATTAGATAGATTTAGGCTTAAATCCTGTTTATCACTTTTAATTGGCCAATTCGGATTTTAGTTTAGAATTGTTATGTTATCCTTAGCCTAGGAGCTTGTAGTATTTTTATGGCTAGTATAGAATCCTTAGTATGCTTTTAGGAGATTTTAGAGGTAGAGTAGAGATTCTCAGTGCTTTTCCTTTTATTTTTGGTATCTTTTCGCTTTATTCTACCGTTATGTGTAACTATGGTCCCGAGGCCATAGCTTTAATTTGGACGGAGTTCCAGGTCAGTTCTCTTGGTTTGGAGGGTGCTTTGCCCTATTTTGCCTGGTTGTGTGTGTTTTCTCTGGATATGGAAATTTATATGCTCATACTACATTGTCATAATTATTGATATGGAAAAGAATGATTCTAAGGCTTCTTGGTCCTACACTTGACAATTATTGGATTTTCATGATCTTTGGGCTTTTAAAAGGATTGCTTTGGAATTGTTACTGATTTTGAGGGGGAAAAGAGAAAAATACTACTCTATATGCATATGTTGATGAGTCCGAGGTTAAATTCTGGGCTCCCGATGTGTTATCTCAGGTTTTACTTTTATGCATCTACTGATAAGCTCGATGGTCATTTTCGGGCGCCCCGATGCTCTATTTTGAGTTTTTCTTTCCTGCACTCATTTGATAAACTCGATGTTCCATCTCGGGTGCCTGAGTACTAGATACCGGTTTGACTTGATACATTCATACATTACATCATTGTTGCATCGCATTGCATTGGCTTTGGGTGCGTTTGGGTTGTTGGCTGATTTGAGTTGATCTTGTTATTACTTCACCTTTTATTGTTTTGGTTGTTTTGATTTTTGGCTTTATAACTAGATTTAGGGGAATCCCTATATTTTAACTGATTTCCTATATCTTATTATTTATATATTATCTTTCTGCACTCGATTGGCCTATAATGCCTACTGAGTACCCGTTGTCTTGGTACTCATACTACACTCTGCATCTTTTTCTGATGCAGCACCTACTACGAGCCACCCTCACTGATCTTCCTGTCGTTCAAGGCTTGTTGCAGTTCGGATCGCGGTGAGATCAAGGCGCTTTTGGAGACTTTACATGCTTTCCATCTTGTATATTCTGTCTATATTTTGTATTTTGGATAGACAGAGTCTGTTGTATAGATACTCCTTACTTTAGTCGCTCTTGTACTAGTGACACCAGGTCTGGGTTGGTTCTTGTGTATGTTTTGTGTATTCGGTCACTTTAGGGCTATCTTTTGTATATTTTGTACGTTGGTATGTATATATGTTATTGGTCCTGTCTTTCCTGTCTGTTTTCCGCTTTTATTACTTAAATTGTATCTTTACTGTCTTCCGCATTGTTGGGTTTGGCTTGCCTACTGGGGGGTTATGTAGGCGCCATCATGGCCCCATTTTGGGTCGTGACAAGAATATTTAAACATGAATTGAATGAGAGCAATTTCACTTTTTTTTATCTCTATACAAAAGTCTAAATACAATTACTAAAATTTAAATTTAAAATAACAAATAAGTACTTTTTATGATTATTATTTAACAATATTATTGAAAGTCGAAATGATGTACGTCGGCTAATATGTATATGTACATTTTACTTAAAATGTGTCATGACCCAAAAACGAGCCATGATGACATCTACTATAACTCTCCAGTAGGTAAGTCAAACCCAAAATATAGCAGAAAGTCACTACAAGCATAAATAATAAGGAAAGTTTATAAGAGGAAGAACGGGCCACCATTCATAAATATATACATAATAGATAGAATATATACATACATGAGCCCTACAGGAGTTGAGGAAAGACAAATATACAAGATATCAACTCCGAGCCTAGTGTCACTGGTGCAAGAGCTTCTAAAACTATGAGAGTAGAGTTATACAATACACAATTGTTTGGCAAATACAAAACAAAGACAGTAGATACAAGGTGGAAACTAGTAAATTTTCGGACGCCAAGAGCTCACTATGGTCCGATCAACAAAGGTCCATGAACAAGAAAAAAGTCAGCAAGGATGACTCGTACTGAGCACTGCATCAAGAAAAAAAATGCAGAAGTATAGTATGAGTACCAAAACATGGGGTACTCAGTAGGCATCATAGGCCGATCGAGCTCGAAAAAACTATATACGCAGCATAAATAACATGAAAAGGAATAACACATTTTTGAAACTAACCTAGATATCTCACCATACAAGGGATAAAGAGAAAATTGTACTAATAATACACGTAATATAAGGATAACTGAAAGATGTCATGTAGTATGAGATGGTGAAATGCAGTATGTGGCCAATGCAGAAAAGTAAGACCCGAAGTAATCTACGGGCCGCCAGAGCTTATCAACAAATTCAGAAAAGTAAACTGAGAAAAGGTCCAGGAATATCCCTCAGATCGAGTATAAAGGTAGTACAACTTCTCTTTTTTAAAATAGAAAGCAATGATAAAAATGGTAAAAATGTTTCTGTAACCCAAAATCCTTAGTAAGATTGTATAAATTTCTCTTTGAAGCCAAAAACCAGTAACAAGGGTGATACGATCACCTCTTTAAACCAAAAATCAGTATTTTTCCTCCAGATCATACCACAATCCATGTGTATGTATGTAAAATTGTATGTGTGTCAACACAAGTATATATATGTGTGTGTGTGTGTGTGTGTGTACATAGGTATACACAAAAGTAGGGTAAAATCACCCTCCACAATGTAATCACACTAACCTAGGGTCCTGCCAATGCAAAACCTCGGCCTCAAGCCCAGAGTATCAAAGATAAGGATAATGCGGAAAGGAAAATAATACAGAAGTAAACTGATCGATGAAAACCCACTCTATCACAAAATCTTACCCTAATCCTAAACTGGGGATCTCTAATCTAACTGTAATACTATATAGTAAGCAGCCTAAACTAAGGCTCAAGAAGGAATACTAGTCTAAAGTCCTCAAAACATGACATATATTCAGAATTCGCTATAAACCTAACCCTACCTAGAAATTCCCTGAACCAACATGCCATATATATCGTATATCATCTACCTGAGCTAACTCTAAAGAAAAGAAAATCGTCACCTACCTCACGACTGAACGGTAATCACAAATCATCACACGGAAGCCTTCCCTTTTTGTAAAGCCTTGAGTTACTGTCATGCTATCAAATAAATAATTTACACATCAGTATGGAACTAACAAAACCCATATTGATAATTTATAATTTAGGCTGAAAATTAGGTCAAAAATTGACCCTCAGAGCCCTCCATCAAAAATGGAAACAAAATTCACAATTGTCTTTCTCACAAGGTAAGAAACCCATGCCCAAAATTTGGGCAAAGATGGGACTTAATTCGAGGCCCAAGTCAGCCCGGAAGTCCCAAGATCAGAAAGAGGATTTTTAAGGAATTTCGAGTTCAATTTGTGAATTAGACAAGGAAATGAAGCTAGAATTTGCTATAGAATGTAAAGGAGAAGAGAATTTACCTATAATATCAATTAATCATCAATGATATGGTGAAAATCACCACCTATCGAGCTCTCAACAATGGAGAAATGAGTTTCATGAAATGAATAAGGAGAAGGGAGTTGGTCCTTTAAAACACTGCGATCCCTCGTTGTGGAGAGGATATTCTCGCCATGGAAAGCCTAGCATCGCCATAGTATCTAAAATGAGTCCAAAAGCCTCGAGACTCAAACCAAAGGTCTCACTAGCCTAAAATCCACATCCTAGAGCTAACAACGCTGATGAAATTCCCATCCAAGCCTGTTTACAAAGAATGTTGATCGAAGTCAAACACTTCAACTTAAGAACTCCAAAATAAGGAGACCTTCCTAAAACTTGCCCAAACACCTTGGAAACTGTGCCACCCATCCTAGCAAGTCACAAAAGAAATGTAGAAGCTACAAAAAGGGTCGAAATAGTAAAAAAATACATGGAAATATGAAAATGACCAGGAGGGTCATTAGAACATCTACTATTAAAAGAACTTTCATCCTCAAAAGTTAAGGAAAAGAAAGTACCTGAAGGCTCAAAAAGGTGAGGATATATGGTCCGCATGTCAAGTTTGATCTCCCAAGTAGCCTTCTTGACTAGACGATGCCTCTACTAAACCTTAACCGACAAAATCTCCTTAGACCTCAACTTTCTAACTTTCCTATCTAGATAGCAACAGGCTCCTCCTCAAAAGCCAAAGTCTCATCAAGTTGAACCAAATCTCATTGAAGTATGTGAGACTCATCCAGAATGTACCGCGTCAACATAGATGCATAGAAAATAGGGTGAACACCAAAAGAGCTGGAGGCAAAGCTAACTCATAAGCTACCTCTCCAATAAACCGCAGGATCTCAAATGGGCCAACGAACCTAGGGCTAAGCTTTCCCTTTCTCTCAAACCTCATCATACCCTACATGGGTAACACACGAAGGAACACTCTATCTTAGACCATAAACTCCAAATCACAAACACTTTGGTCGGCATAGCTCTTCCTATTCTGAACTATATGGAGTCTCTCCTGAATCACCCATACTCTATCTATGGAATCACGCAACAAGTTAGTACCCATAGCCTAATCAAAAGCATTAAACCAACCCATCAGAGACCTACGCCTCCTACCATACAATACCTCAAATAGAGCTATTTGGATACTTGAATGGTAGCTATTATTATATGTAAACTCTGCCAAATCCAAGAGCTGGTCCCACTGACCTTCGAAATTAATATCACACACCCAAAGCATGTCCTCTAGAACCTGAATAGTTCACTCAGACTAACCATCAGTCTACGGATGAAAAGTTATGCTAATCTCAAGTTGGGTACTCAACTTTCTCTGAATCGGCCTCTAGAAATACAATGTAAAAGAGTACCATGGTCGAAAATGATAGAAATAGGCACCCCACACAAATGGACTATCTCCCAAATATGGATCTGAGCCAGCCTCTCAGAACTGTGCAAAGCCTGAACTGGCAAAAAAGTAAGAAGACTTGGTCAATCTATCAATGATGACCTAAATAGCATCAAATTTTTGAAAAGTACGTGGCAACCCTACCACAAAATCCATAGCGATCTGCTCACATTTCCACTCAAGAATGGGTAGACTCTGGGTTAAACCACCTAGCCTCTCATACTCGTACTTCACATGTTTATGATTCAAGAACCTAGACATAAACTCTGAGATATCCCCCTTCATCCCACACCACCAGTAGTGCTGCCTCAACTCATGCACATCTTCACTGCCCCTGGATGGATAGAACATCTTGAATAATGGACCTTTTCCATAATCAATCTAATTAAATCTCCAACACTAGAAACACAGATACGACCCTCAATCCTCAAAACACCATCTAGATCTAAGGTCGCCTTCCTAGCCTCGCCACTCAGCACCTTATCTCAAATCATCCTCAACTTAACATCCTTGAAGTATTATGCCCAAATTGGCTCTAACAACATAGACCTGGCCTCCACACAATCAAGAACTCGTTCGGGATCAGAGATATCAAATAAAACTAACCTATTTTCTAAGGACTGGATATATGAAGCCAAAGGTTTCTCCTCTGCCACTAGAAATACCAAACTCCCCATACTCACCATCTTTCTGCTCAAAGAATCTACCACCATATTTGCCTTGCCCGGATAATAAAAAATTGAGGCATCATAGTCCTTACGAAACTCCAACCACCTACACTGTCTCAAATTAAGGTCCTTTTTGCTGTAAATGTACTAAAGACTATGATAGTTGGTGAAGATGTCACAATGAACTCCATATAGATAGTTCCTCCAAATCTTCAATGCAAAGACTACCGCTGCCAACTCCAAGTAATGAGTGGAGTAGTTCCTATTATGAACTATAAGCTTCTTGGAAGAATATGCAATAACTCTGCCCTAATGCATCAACACATAACCCAAACTAACTCTAGAAGCATCACAATATACCATAAACCTCTGGCCCTTAATAGTAAGAGTCATAATCAAAGCTGAAGCCAATAAGGCCTTGAGCTTTAGAAAGATCACCTCACACTCGTTAGACCACTAAAAAAGGACATTCTTATGAGTTAATCTAGTCAATGGAACTGCAATCAAAGAAAACCCCTCTAGAAATTGTCTGTAGTAGCCTACTAACCTGACAAAACTATGAACCTTGGTAGGAGAAGTATGGGCCTATCCCAATCATGAACTGCCTCAATCTTTGTTGGATCCACCATAATCCTATCCTTGGACACCATGTGTCCCAATAATGCCACTGACTCAAGACAGAACTCATAATTAGTGAACTTGGCATACAATTGTTGATCCCATAAAGTCTGAAGCACATATCTTAACTATTGTTCATGCTCCTCCCTACTTATCGAGTAGACTAAGATAGTGTCGATGAACATTATAACAAACAAATCCAAATAATCCTTGAACATATATTTCATCAACTCCATAAAGGTTGTTGGGGCATTGTCAAACCAAAAGACATAACTAGGAACTGATAATGGTCGTAACAAGTCCTAAAGATAGTCTTTAGAATGTTTGTAGCCTTGATCCTCAACTGGTGGTAACCTAACCTTAAATTTATCTTAGAAAACACTGTTGCACCCTATAGCTAGTCAAACAAGTCATCAATATATGGAATCAGATACCTATTCCTAATAGTCACATTATTCAGCTGCTAGTAGTCAATACACATATGCAAGGGCCATCCTTCTTCCTCACAATCAAAACAAGAGCACCCCATGGAGATACACTAGGCCTAATAAACTCCTTACTCAGAAAATCCTAAAGTTGCTCCTTTAACTCCCTCAACTCATATGGTGTCATCTGATATGGCAGAATAGAAAGGGTCTGAGTGCCCTGATAAGTCGGTAATCTATTAACTTATTTAGCTCTTAAGTATGAATTATTGCCTCAATCTTGTGATTATTTGGTGGATTCAATGTATTTAACCTCTTATGTGTAGGCATTCCTAATATTTGATGAAGAACAATCATTTGGCCCAAAAAAAGCAAGAAAGAAAGGCAAAAACCCACGTGATGAGCTAAGGAAAGAAGCCAAGTTAAAAGTTGGCATCTGTAAAGCACAAATGGCATTTGTGAGCACAAGTGGGCCACAAGTGAAAGGCAAAGTCCCAAGAAATGAAGAAGAACTACACTTGGTTATTACAGGCACAAACAAGCAGTTGTGTCCTACGAATAACAGGCAAATAAAAATAGTGCACTAGCAATAATCCAAGGCACTTGCGGGCTGTAAGTGGGCAATTATGCCCGAAAGTGTGCCACAAGTGACAACGTGAGGGTATTTTTGTCCAGATCTTTTTATCCAAGATTGGAGTTTTCAAGGATGAATTTTGGAGATATGAACATTCTATTCCAATTTTGAACTTTCCTCTTTGAGTATTGTACTAGATAGTGAAGAAAAGTACTAGTGACTTCATCTTCTCCAAGTAAAAAATACCATTGTTGATAAATTAAAGCTTGGATTTCGATTTATTTCTATTAATGGTTGATATTGAGGAACAGTCTCATGGTATAATTTTTCTTTCTATTTTTATGAGTATCTAAATCCATATCTAGTGGTGTGTGCAATTATGAGTGTGTAATTTTGATTGGGTATTGATTAATTTCTATAATATTTAATTATTATGTATGGGTCTAATGATTACTTTATGTTTTAATTATAAAATTGATGGTTTCAAACATTGATTGAGTTCTCTAATTCTAATCTTGCTTGAGAAAGGGGATTAGAATTGGGTAAGATCTCATTAGTAAGGATTTGAGAATTTCTCCATCTAAGGGCTAAAACAAAAGATGGTTTAGCCCACTCAAGCTAAAGTTGGTTGGTTAATTATGCATTGACTTTGGGATTTGAGAGAACCCAAATTACACATGCTCTTGGGATGAGAGACTTTGAGCATATCCCAAACCAATGATACACATATTTGTCAAATCGAAAGCAATTATAAATCCCGATTGTAGTTACTACCCCATCAAAAGCTCACCCTTAGACCTCCAATCCTTTATTGATACAACTTTTTTACATTGATAATTTGTTACTCTTGATTCAACCGAACTTGTTACAAACAAACCCCTCATTTTTTATTTATTGTTGTTTTTCTGCAATGTGCAAGCTAATAGTGAATTAAAATACAAAATTTAGTTCAATCTGTGCCTAATTTCAGTGGGATCGACCCCAACTCATAGTTGGGTAAATTATATTGACAATGACTGCGTACACCATCTCTTAGTTGAGAGGTAGATTTGGGCATCATCAATTTTGGTGTCATTGCCAGAGATTAGTTTATAGATTACCTTATTTTTTGTATTACTTCACATTGGTATTGCACCTTGTTTTATTTCACTTTGTTTATTGGTTTTGATTGTTTTCTAGGTAACAACATGAGTAACTCTAGTGAAAATTCTAGTGTTGAAGGATATATGGATGATGATGACCCTATGGGTCAAGCGGGTATGGCAAGTGAAATTTTCCTACCTCCAATGGTAGGGAATGCCATCTTTTATGTCACAAGTATAATATTGCACTTATTGCAAATGAAGGGTTTGTATGATGGACTTACGCATGAGGATATGAATTGCCACATTAAGAACTTTGTGGAGATTTTTCAAGCCTTCAATATTACAAACATCAATCAAGAATCAATTTAGTTGAGGCTCTTTCCCTTCTCCTTAATGGGGAAAGCAACTACATGGTTTGAGGAACTTCCAGAAAGTTCCATTACCTCTTGGAAGGAGCTTATCAAAGCTTTTGTTGATCGATTCTTTCCTTTATCTCGAATGCTCTTATTGCATGATAAAATCATGAATTTTCAATAATTGCCTAGTGAGCCTCGTCAAGAGGTGTGGTTGAGGTTCAAAAAGAAAGTACAATAATGTCCAACACATGGCCTTCCCAATTAGGTATTTCTTCAACACGTATATATATCTTTGTACTCTATTAATAATGTCATTTCCAATAATCTATCCAGTGGTTCATTGATGATCAAATCTTTGGTATTGCTATAACTTTGCTTGATAGAATAATGAAGACTAATCATGCTTGGTACACTCAGGAAGTTGAGGTGGCAATGGGTGCAACCTCTGCGACTAAGAGCAAGAAGATATGGAAGAAAGATGAATAAAGGGATGAGGCAATGGATAAAATAATGACTCAACTCTACTTACGCACCAAGCATGTTATAGGTTCAAGTACAAGGAGTGTAAACACCATGGTTGCACATGGAAGTAAAGAGCGAGTTGATGATGAGTTATATGCCCTTCATGATAAAGAGTCTCACTTTATTCAAACCAAGGTATGGGTTTTCGTCCTAGTTATCAAGGTACCTATCATATCTCTTGGAGACAAGGAAATGGGAATCAAGGTTGGGACCAAGATCATGATGGAAGTTGGAGAGGACAAGAGTGTGAAGGGCCTTGCAAGCTCTAGAATGGAAGATATGCTCGCACCAGTCTTAACAAAGGTTGAATCAACCAAAGTGCATATCCGGGAGATGAGGGGTGATGTGACTACCCTAAGACAAACTATAAATTCCTACTCGGCCTCAATAAAATATCTTGAAGACTGATTGAATCAGATGTCTTCACAAATGGAGCCAAATGTAAATTCGAGGTTGAAGGGTATTCTCATTAATGACATGTCACCATGACTAAAGAATAATAGCCATTACATGGCTATTATGCCTAGAAGTGGCGAAACCCTTGGTGATGTAGTGGAGGTTGTCGATGAAAATGAGAGTGAGAAAGTTATGGTTAATCAATCCAAAGTGAAGAGGAAGAGATTTGACATGTTAGGAAGGGTGGTGCAAATTCAATATGTGAGGCTACAAACTCAATGTTCGAAGGACAAAGGGTGAATCAATGAAGTGTGGTTGACGATATTATGGAATATAATGCTCGTAACCCTAATCATCCAATAATGGGTGATATTGATAATGACAAGGGGGTAAAACCCCTAAAACTACTTTGCCTTTTCCCAAGTGTGCTCCCCCTTTTCTAGAACGATTGAGGCAAATAAAAGAAGAAGCTCAATTTAGTAAGTTCCTTACCATGCTTAAACAACTATCTGTAAATTTTCCATTAGTGGATGCCTTACTATAAATGCCAGGGTGTGCAAAGTATATGAAAGACTTGATAACCAAGAAGAAGCATATGGATGTGGGGATGGTGGAGGTATCCCATCAATGTAGTGTGATCATGGCAAAAACCTTAGTGCTAAAGAAAGAAGATCTCGGTGCTTTCACTATTCTGTGGACCATTGGTTTTTATCAATTTGCAAAGGCCTTGTGTAATTTGAGAGTGAGCATCAACCTAATGCCTCTCGCTATATTTTAAGAGGTTGGGTATCAGGGATCCTAGTCCTATAAAGATAAGGTTGCTTATGGTGGATCAGCCTATAAAACATCCATGGGGAATCTTGTATGACATATTGGTAAAAGTGGATCAATTTATTTTCCTCGCTGATTTTGTTATGTTAGATTGTGAGGTTGATTTTGAGGTGCCAATCATTTTGGGGCATCCTTTCTTAGCCACTGAGCGCGTTCTTGTGGATGTTGAATATGGTGAGTTAAACTTTTGGGTGAATGATGATGAGGTCACCTTTTATGTATGCAAATCGATGAAATAACCATATGATTTACAAGTGGTCCCCATTATTAAAACCATTGATTACGTGGTTGAATGGGGTTCTGAAACTCAATTCTTAGGGGAATCATTAGCGATGGTCCTTTTAGATTATAATGGGTCAGAGATTGAAGATTATAAAGAGTATGCAATGCATTGATGGGGTTAGGATCCTATACATATACCCCCAAGAAACTTGATCTAGACTTGAAGAATTGACAATCTCCTCCCTCTAAACCATCCATTATTGAACCCCCAAAGTTGGAACTCAAACCTCTCTTTTTGTACTTGAAGTATGCTTATCTTGGTTCCCATGAAACCCTACCGGTTATTATCTCTGCTAAGTTGAAAGAGTGGCTAGTGGAAGCCTCGTTTTCCGTGTTAAGGAAGCATATTTGAGCCATAGGGTGGACAATTGCCGATATTATTGGAATTCCATCGAGTATTTTTACTCATAAAATTAACCTTCAAGAAGATTGCACTCCATCCATCAAGCATCAAAGGTGATTCAATCCATCGATGTAAGAGGTGGTCAAGAAAAAATTATTAAGTGGTTTGATGCGAGAGTCGTATTTCTAATTGCAGATAGCACTTGGGTGAGCCCAGTGCAATATGTGCCCAATAAAGTTGGTATCATTGTGGTACCAAATGATAAAAATGAGCTAATAGCCTTTAGGCGGTGACCGGATAACGGGTGTGTATAGACTACCATAAGCTCAACTCATGAACCCAAAAGGATCACTTTCCCCTTCTCTTTATGGATCAAATGCTAGATAGGCTTGTGGGGAATGCCTACTATTGTTTTCTAGATGCTTATTTGGGATACAATCAAATCTCTATTGCCTTGGAGGATCAAGAAAAGACCACATTTACTTGCCCATGTGGCATATTTGCTTTCAAAAGAATATCATTTGGTCTTTGTAATGCTCCAGCCACTTTTCAAAGATGCATGATGGCTATATTCTCTAACATGGTGGAAAATACTATGGAAATCTTTATGGATGATCTTTTTATGGTTGGAGACTCATTTGAGGATTGCTTGTCACATTTGGCGACTTTTTGAAAAGGTGTGAGGAAACCAATTTGGTATTGAATTCGGAGAAGTGTCATTGTACGGTAAATGAGGGCATCATATTGGGCCACAAGATCTCCAAAAATGGGATTCAAGTGGATTAAGATAAAATTGAAGTCATAACCCAATTGCCTCCACCCACCACCGTTAAAGGAGTGAGAAGTTTCTTGGGTCACGCAAGGTTCTATCAGAGATTCATCAAGGATTTTTCAAAGGTTTCTCGCCCTTTGTGCAAGTTGTTAGAGAAAGACTCCAAATTTGATTTGAATGATGCATGTTTTTAAAGCATACAAATGCTTGAAGGAGAAACTCCCTTCTGCCCATATTATTGTGGCTCTCAATTAGTCAAAACCGTTTGAGTTGATGTGTGATGCAAGTGGCATTGCTTTAGAGGTTGTTCTTGGTCAAAGAGAGGATAAGATTTTTAACCTATTCTACTATTCTAGCAAAACCTTAAATATGGCTCAAACAAATTACATGGTGACGAAACAAGAACTACTTGCTATGATTTTTTGCTTTTGAAAAGTTTTGAGCCTATTTGTTGGGGACTAAAGTTGTGGTGCATATGAACCATGCCACAGTTTGATATCTGACAGCCAAGAAATATGCTAAATCGAGACTTATTATATGGTTCCTCTTATTGAAAGAGTTTGGTTTTGAAGTGAAGGACCAAAGTGAGGGATCTCAAAACAAATGATGCCTTCTCAGATAATTATGTCTTGGTGGTGTCCCATGATTTAATTCCTTGGTTGCTGACTTTGCCAACTTCTTTTCAAGTGATATAATTCCCAAGAATTTGACTTCACATCAAAGAAAGAAATTTTTGCATGACGTATGCAAGTTTTATTGGGATGAACCCTATCTATTTTGTTTTTGTGTTTATGGTGTGATTAATAGGTGCATTTAGGAAGTGAAAATGATGTCCATTCTTGAAGCATTCCATTTCTCTCCCATGGGAGGCCACCATAGTAGCATGCGGATAGCCTTCAAGGTTTTGCAAGATGGATTTTATTGGCCAACTATACATCAAGATGCCTATAACCTTGTCAAGCTTTGTGATCAATGCCAACGCTATAGAGGTATTTCTCAAAAACATGAACTGCCTTTATCCGCTATTCTAGAAGTTGAGTTGTTTAATGTTTGGAGAATAGATTTTATGGGGCCGTTTGTGAGTTCCTACTAGAACAAGTATATTCTTGTGGCTATAGATTACTTGTAAAAATACGTGGAAGTTGTAGCATTCCCTAATAATTAAGGGAGGAGTGTCATGAGATTCTTAAAAAGTTCATCTTCTCAAGGTTTGGCACTCCTCGTTCTATCATAAGTTATGGGGGTCTCACTTTTACAATAGCTTATTTAGTTCCTTAATTGAGAAATATAGAGTGAAACTCAAAGTTGCAACCCCCTACCATCCTCAAACAAGTGTTCAAGTGGAGGTATCGAATTGTGAAATCAAGAATATCTTGTCAAAGATGGTCAATGCTCATAAACCCGAATGGTTGAGAAAGTTAGATGATGCATTGTGGGCATATAGGACCGCATTTAAGACAACCATTGGTATGTGTCTGTACCAATTAGTATTTGGTAAAGCATGCCATTTGCCTTTGGAGCTCGAGCATAAAGTGATGTAGGCTTTGAAAAAGTTAAACTTAAATTGGGAAAAAGCTTCCCATGCTAGAGTTGAGGATTTGAATGAGATTGATGAATTCTGGATAAGAGCCTATGAGAGTGCATTTCTCTACAAGGCTCGCATGAAGCATTTCTATGATCAAAAGTTGTTGAAGTGAGAATTTGCTCTAGGGGAGTGGGTACTTTTGTTTAGCTCAAGGCTTCATTTATTCCCGGGCAAGTTGAAGTCCAAATGGTCCGACCCCTTCAAGGTGATGCAAGTCTTCTCATATGGTGCTATCAAACTTGAAGGCAAGGATGGTACAAGATTCAAGGTGAATGGACAAATAGTAAAATAATATTTGGCTGTTCCAGAGGAGGTCACATTGATCGGGGTGACCTACCTTGATGAGCCATAAATGTGAGGTATTTCATCGTGTCGCGATATTAAGTCAAGTGCTTCTTGGGAGGCAACCCAAGTATTTCTTTTGTTTTCATTTTTTACTTCAGTTTTTCTTATTTTTGATGTGTTGATAGGTTGGCCAAGGTAGGAACAAATGAGTCCTCACTGGATGGTTTTTGCAGAGCACTTGCAGGACGCAGGAGTCCATTTACGGTACGCAAGTATAATGCAGACACTTAACAGTGAGGCATGAATTTTTTTAGGAATTTAAGGTATTTTGTTCCTCACTTGTGGCACACAAGCAGCCAGTTATGGCCTGCAAGTGCAACACAATTGCAAACCAGTGAGCTGGAAAAATTGGATGGAAGTTGAGGCATTCTGCGTCACTTGTGATTTGGTTGTGCTTCACTTGCAGGCCGCAACTATAACGCAAAAGACAGATAGTAGACTAAAGACAACTTAAGTAATTTGGGGTCTTCTGCACTACACTTGTGGTCTATAAGTAGCCATTTACGGTCGTACATGAGATGCAACTCCTTAGGTAGATCACTAAAGCTACTCAGTTATAAACACACCGCTTGCGAGCCAGTTACGGCTGCAAGACACCTTTTGAGATGCACAAATGCAGTTTCTTTGAGATAAAACACAGTCTGATGAGGTTCATGCTACCAGGGAGCCCTTACATCTTTGCCTTTCTCATTTATATTTGTGTGCATTGGGGATAATGCAATTTGCTTATTTAGGGGTTGGTGTTTACTTGGATTGATACATTTGGTTACCCTTGTAGGGCCTGGTTTGTATATTTGTGGATGATATTTTGATGATATTGAGCCATTGTTGGGTTAATTTTACACACCTATTGTCTTACTACCGGTGCAACTTGCAAATTCATGCTAAGTGCCTTTGTCGGGCCCATTTTCAATGATTCATAAGTGTGTAGTTCACAAACTCGCCTTTGTTAATAGCATATGAAATAAACTTTGAGGGTCTTCTTTATACCACAGTTCTTTTTCAATGAGAAAACTTTTTCTTCTCTTTGTTTTTTTGTCAAACCAGGTGTAAATTCCCTATGGTAGATTGAGAGGTGACTTTCTTAAGGAAAAATATTACCCTGAGTGTTTTGTGTCAATTCCATGTTGCACTTGTCTTGAGCGGAACCACCAAAAAAAATTCTTGACAAAATGATTTAAATTGTGAAAAGCGGGGAAAAGAATTTAAGCATTCTCTTTATCATGACCTTTAAATTCATTATTTGGCTTTTTGTTCATACAGGAATTGCTTGAAATTAGAAATAGCTTATCAATAGTCATCCGATTTAATTGGGTTTGAGAATAGATTTTAACCTCGACTATTTTTGATGCCTTGTGTGGTGAGATCTTTGTATGTTATTTTGTATGCATTTAGTCTAGAACTTGCCTGGGTTATGATTCAAGGCAAAATCCTAGAAATTACTTAGCTCGGAAGATGACCTCAGGCCCTCTTTGAACCATCACTTTACGAAAACACCCTCCCCTTACATTAATCCTAGTAAACTATGTTGAGCCTTTGACATTTTTTTGGCAACCATGATACACACATTTCCCTTTTTGAAACCTCTCTTTTGTCACCCAACCTCCCTAAATGCTTCAAAAAGAAATATGTTGGCTAAACGCCTAAGTTTGGGGGGGAAGAAATGAAATTGTGGGGTGATTGATGTAGGCAAAAGCCTAAGTTCGGGGGTGTGCACAATGAAGTCTTAAAAGAGGTATTAACATTAAGTTTGGGGGTAGCACCTAGGGAAATCATGAGAATTGCATGAAATAACCAAATGGTTGATGAAGAAGGATAAAGAATTTAAATCGGTGCTACCCTTCTTCTTGAATGCTAAAAGAGAAAAACAAATTAAAGGTGTTGGGATTAATGGCTTGGGAAAGATTTGGGATGTGAGAGGGGGAAATAATATGAAGTCAAATCAATGATGTGAATGGTATGCTTAAACTTCAAATGATAGCATTAGGGAGGTTTTACTCACTTGACCTAAATCATTGACTTCTCTTCACCCCAACCTTTATAGATACCCGCAAGCCCTTAGTGATTCTAAGCTTTGCAACTCTACTTTAGTGGCGAATTATACGAAGGACAAGCATATGATTCTATGTGTATGCATTTGAACTTCTTTGAGAGAGTGAGTGCCAATTGTTATATCCTATAGTCCCTATTGTTGTGAAATGCTTGATTGTGAGTGGGATTATCTCTTATTGTGAGTGGCATTAAAACTTTGGGAAATGGGTTGAACTCTTGATCTTAATTAGGGGGAATGAATGCGATAAGTTGTGAAGTGAATTTGAGGCAAGTCTTGAAAGTTTAGTGTCAATGACTTGAGATGCTAATTGGTTTTGTTTTAAGTTAAAATGTTCCCCGGTTTTGAATGAAAAGTGAAGTCTCTTGTAAAGCATTTTGAAATAATTTTTATTGCCTTATGCTCATAGTGGTACCAATTGAGATTAGTGCTTTTGTTTGAGTCTCTTTATTTTTAGTCTTTTGTTTGAATTATTTCGTTTGAGTCATAGTAGTCTTTGTGTGATCCCTTGTCTATGAAGATTGAGTCAATACTTTGCTTTAGTGAGTGTCTTGAGTTGCTTGAGGACAAGCAATAATGTAAGTTTTGGTGTTTGATATGTTGATAATCTACCAACTTATTTCGCTCATAAGCATGAATTATTGTCTCAATCTTCTGCTTATTCGATGGATTTTATGTCTTTAACCTCTTATGCACAGGCATTCCTAAGATTTGATGAAGAACAAGGATTTGGATCCAAAAAGGAAGATAGGAAGGAAAAAACTCAAGCGATGAGCTAAGAAAAGAAGCCAAGTCAAAAACCAGCATCTATGAAGCGCAAAAAGCTATTTGCGGGTGCAAGTGGGCTGTATGTGGAAGGCAAAGTCCCAAGAACTGGAGAAGAACTGTCATTTGCAGTTGCGGGTGCAAATGAGCAGTTGCGGCTCGCAAATGATGCAAAAACCAAAACAGTACAGTGGCAACAATCCAAGGCACTTGCGGGGCGTAAGTGTCACGACCCAATTTCTCGGTCATGATGGCACCTACAACCCCCGATAGGTGAACCAATCCCTGTAGCCCAGAACAGTTAGTAATGGGCTACTATCCAACAAATAAGAGAACAAGACGAATAAAATAGATAATAGGTATATAAATATATACATATGCAGAAACTAAACCAAACCCCAAGACCTGGTATCATAGTACAGAGCCAAACTATATACATGGAGTGCAAATAAACCAAAACTATATATATATACAGATGTCTCTGAATGGTAATAGAGTACATGAAGCAAAAGATAAACTAAAGCTAAGCTCCGATCGCCAAGAGCTCACCCTCAGCCTGAAGTACTCTCCAACAGATCTCCAAGCACGAATCACAACGATCTATCGGCGATGGCCCACGCTAGGATCTGCACCCAAAGATGCAGGGGTAGGGGTGAGCACCAAATGCGAAGCATAAGGTACCCAGTAGGTATCATAGGCCGACTGGGCACATATAAGATAAAAGCATAGTAACAGACAGAATAGAAGCAAGTAGTCACAGAAATCAACGAAAGGTACACAGTAACTAGCCCAGAGGGAAATC
>QJPP01005662.1:0-38522 GCA_003996215.1 Jaltomata sinuosa
ACAATCATCAATCCTCGGCATCGGATCCTATTCTTCACTGTCACCTCTATTCAGCTGCCGATAATCAATACACATGCGCATCGACCCATCCTTCTTCTTCACGAAGAGAACAGGAGCACCCCAAGGTGACACACTAGGTCTAATAAACCCCTTAGCTAACAGATCCTGGAGCTGCTCCTTAAGCTTCCTCAACTCAGCAGGAGCCATACGGTAAGGAGAAATAGAAATGGGCCTAGTGCCCGACTCTAGCTCAATAGCGAAATCAATATCTCTCTCAGGTGGAAGGCCTAACAGGTCGGTAGGAAACACATCGAGGAAGTCTCTAACCACAGGAACAGACTCAGGAGAAGTAGGGTCAGCACTAACATCTCGGACATATGCTAGATAAGCTAAACACCCACGGGAAATCACCTTCCTAGCTCGAAGACAAGAGATGATCCTAGATGGTGCATGGCTAACAGAACCCTGCCACACAACCGGGGATACATTGGGCACAGCTATGGTAATGGTCTTGGCATAAC
Organism: Jaltomata sinuosa; assembly: GCA_003996215.1. NCBI lineage: Eukaryota > Viridiplantae > Streptophyta > Magnoliopsida > Solanales > Solanaceae > Jaltomata > Jaltomata sinuosa. The sequence continues at coordinate 522 of QJPP01005662.1, forward strand.
AATCCAAGACCACACGGTGAGAGGATAACTAGTCCATGCCCAGTATCACATCAAAATCTAGCATATCAAGGATCATCAAATCACCCCAAGTCTCTGAATCACCAACAGATAACATACAGGATCTCACAATCCAATCCACTACTAAAGAATCTCCTACTGGTGTTGAAACAGAAACAGGAACAGATAATGGATCACTAGCCAACCCCAAACAAGGCACAAAGTAGGCAGATACATATGAACAAGTGGATCCAGGATCAAATAAAGCCATAGCAGACTGATGGCACACAAAAATCATACCTGTAATCACAGCATCTGAGGCCTCTGCCTCTAGTCTCCTAGGGACCGCGTAAAACTGACGACGACCTCCACCTGCCCGATCGCCATCCCTACCACCTGCTCTGCCGCACGGAGAACCACCTCTACCCTGATGACCACCCCCTCTAGCCGGGGGCTGAACTGCTCGTAAAGGCTCGGCCAACTAAACTGTACCCTGCTGAGGGCAATCTCTAGCAAAATGACCAATCACACCACAAGTAAAACAAGCCCCTGGCGGCCTACTCGGTCTAGATGAACCAGTAGATCCCGTATCACCACCACGACCTGATGCCCCTGAAATTGTACCCCTCGAAGACTGGCCGCCATAGCCCTGATGGCTGCTCTGACCCTGCTCGAACTGGGTACTACCGAAAGTCTGAAGGGAAGCCTGAATCGGTCGGCTGGACTGACCCTGGTGCTGCTGTGGCTGATAACCCCAGCTCCACCAGCCAGAACCTCTACCACAATATCCGGAACCACTATAGACACCCTGATGTCGAGGCCTCTTATCTCTGGACCCCTGATCATGTCGCTGCAAGTCATCCACAGTGCGGGCATAGTCTACGATAGCCTGAAATGACCGACCACTGGCGATCAATATCTCAGCTGGCTACCTGATCTCTGGCCTCAAACCTCATACAAATCTGTGAATCCTATCTGCCTCGGTAGGAATGATCATAGCTCCGAACGGTGCTAGCTGATGAAAATGGGTCTCATACTCTGAGACAGTCATAGACCCCTGCGTAAGGTGAGTAAACTGCTTCCTGCGATGCTCACGATCACTCTGAGGTAGAAACTTGTCCATAAAGGCCTCATAAAACTCAGACCAGGTCAAAGGAGGTGACGACGGTGGTCTACAAGCAACCTGGGCCCTCCACCATAACTTCACTGGGCCCTCCAACTGATAGGTAGTATAACCAACCCCGTGAGTCTCCAACAAACCCAAATGATGCAACATCTCCTCACAGGTAGTAATAAAGTCATGTGGATCCTGTCCAGAAGTACCAGCAAACCTCGGAGGTGCTAACCTCAAAAACCTACCCAACGTCTTCTGCTCTAACTCTGTCATAACTGGGCAAGGAGCAAGAGGCTGTGCAACAGATGGAACCAGAATGACCTCCGCATGGGGAGCTATAGTAGCCGGCTTCGCTCCTAAGCTCCGTGCACCCAGGGCTTCCCTCTGAGTGGATGTCTGCGCTACCTCAGAAGGCCGCTCTCCTATCATACCCAAAAGCTGTAATAGTAATCCCCGAATATCTGGAGACAGAGCTGCGGCTGGAGCTAGCACAGAAGTGAGCACTAGAGCTGGAGTTGGAGCTGGTGCTGGTGGTACCTGGGCTGCCCTCTGATCCACATGCCGCTCGGGCTCTATCTCTACTCTAGCAGCCCTAGCAGGTGCCACTGCTCGAGGGCATCCTCGACCCTTAGTTGGAGTGGGAGGCTCATCTCCGTGTGATACCGATAATCTCGTATGAACCACCTGCGGGAGAATAAAGTAGAACAAATGAGATTTCCAGAAATTTCAATGGTTCCACGCACGACACAGAAGCAATGAAAGAGTCAAATTTCCTAAAATGTCACTGTAGCCTCCCAAAGATTGAGTACGGATGTCTCCGCCCCGATCCACAGGATTCTACTAGACATTGGCTCCTATACCGATGACACCGGTGAACCTAAGGCTCTGATACCAAGTTGTCACGACCCGATTTCTCAATCATGATGGAACCTACAACACCCGATAGGTGAACCAATCCCCGTAGCCCAAGACAGTTAGTGGTGGGCTACTGTCTAACAAGTAAGGGAACAAGACGAAGAGAATAGATAACAGGGATATAAATATATACATATGCGGAAACTAAACCAAACCCCAAGACCTGGTATCATAGTATAGAGCCAAAACTACATACATGGAGTGCAAACGATCCAAAATAATATATACAGATGTCTCTGAATGGTAATAGAGTACATAAAGAAAAAGATAAACTAAAGCTAAGCTCCGATCGCCAAGAGCTCACCCTCAGTCTGAAGTAGTCCCCAACAGATCTCCAAGCACGAATCACAGCGATCTAACGACGATGGCCTACGCTAGGATCTACACCCAAAGATGCAGGGGGTAGGGTGACCACCAAATGCGAAGCATAAGGTACCCAGTAGGTGTCATAGGCCGACTGGGCACATATAAGATAAAAGCGTAGTAACAGACAGAATAGAAGCAAGCAGTCACAGAAATTAACGAAAGGTACACAGGAACTAGCCAAGAGGGAAATCAACAGAACCACATGTGAGGCCAGTAAGCAGAATATACACACCATAGGCACAAGTGAAAGTAAGGAGTAACGCACCTGGGGTCCTTGCAATAACAGTGTATACATAATAAGTGTACGAAATGGATGATATACCGGTAACCTCAAGTATAAGAAGAGGGGAAGAGTAATGATAGGCATGCTCAGAGACATGAATCAAACTCAACTAATCATATCAATCTCAAATCCAGAAACTAACAGTCTAGCAGTAACCAATTTCATACTTAACCGTAACAGGGAACAATTCTGTAAGCAAATAGCAAGAGTCTACCTACAGTCCCCCGGCCGCCCATACAACAGAGGAAAATAAACAAGTGAAAATAAACCCTCCGGCATCCCATACTACCAGAGCGTACAATCAACAAACAACAAACAAGGGTGGAGCCTCAAACAATGAATGATATGATGCATGATGATCTCAAGTGAAATGGTATCTCTGTATGTACCTCCTCTGGTGCCGATCGGGCCCAGCAGGTAAGCTCCATGGAAGGACACTGCCCGTATGACTCTACTCCGCCGTATACCCTTCCTTCGGCACACGCAGCCCGAAGCCCCAGGCCCGGATGGCAAGGTCCATGGAGGTCCCTGACCCCATACTAAAACTCAGTATCAAACATGTCGTCCGGAAGCAAGTCCGGGTTCAAGATAGAGACCCAGTCTCGAATATGCATGCCCAGACCCTGTCCAGGACTAAAGTAGTAGGAAAATATCTCAAATACCCCTCCAAGGGTTCCCGGGCATAACCGGGTCTAAACAGTAGAAAGTCATCTCAGGTGCTAGGTCCGACCGAGGCTAAAAATCATCTCAAGTAGCAAGAAAACTCAACTAGCACCCCGGCCCTGCCGAGTCTAGCGTTAATCATAAAACTGGTGTTTTAAACCATTATTTTACTTTCTTTTACCCAGGAATATTCACAAGTTAAATCAAACCATTTCCAAATCTCTTCCATTAAAAAAATAGGCCCCCGGGGCCATGCAAGGTTAGAAAATAGTGCCAGTAGGCCCGGAGCCAAAACCATAGTAAAACATGGATAAAACCTCTTTATATGCATGGAAATGGTATGATCACATACAATAGCTGCCCAGCAGCTCACAATCAACCTATCGACCCTGCACAGGCCCACAGCTACTCAGCATGCATAACCAGCCTAGAAGGATAATTCTATGCCCGGGACTCGCGGACATTCCCAAAATCCCACATTCTATGTTCCAGAGTCAACAAGGCCTCACAGGACCACAAGGGCAAATAGAATATATCGGCAAATATTACAAGCAACGGAGAAACAAAAGAAGGCGGACATGAATAAAGTGGTCGAGGTCTGTGGTACCAACCTAATAAACCAACCCAAGGATGCCCATTAATACAATTTTATCCTATATATGCGGAGTCTAGGGAAAATAAACCGTAACCTACCTGTCGTCCGATGACAAGCTTGAACCCCTCGGAAAAATCCCTAATACGAAATCAAACTCGAACTCGGGCTTGAATAACTCGACGTAGATAATTGATTTTCCTTTCGGTAATCAAATATAGCGTTAAAATATTTTTCGTGCAACCTCCCTTATTAGCGTAATACATATATACATACGTACAACACACAACCTATTTAATTTGGAATCAAATAGTTGGAAAAGGTTGCTGAGTTTGTACAAAAGGTGTTTGTATGAAAAGTTACCCCATTAGCATATATAAATTAATGAAGCATTGATTTAATAATCATAATTATCACTACTAGAGGTGGCCATTAGATGAAAAGCTTAGTGGCACTTTTGCTGTGTACTTCTCCACCTCTTCCACGTGGAAGTGGTGGTGCCACTTCACTAACTTTCCTTCTGCTTCGTATGTATTCGGGTATTGCTTAATTTCGTGGTAAAATAAATATAGCTTTTTGAATATACCATAATTAATAGAAAATCATTTCAAGTAAAACCTACTATATTATAATAATAATTTTTAACATAACTAAATTTACTATCTCCGTTAAAATATTACAATGTATAAAAACCTTATAAAATAAATACATATACAATTATATCGTAACAAAAATATTTTTCATAAACCTTTAAAATATTTTAAAAAGGTAATAATAACATTACTTTTTACCAAATTCAACTTTCAAATAAAATATCTTCAAATACACGCGATGTTAATAAATTCTCAAACTTAGGCTCGCAATTCATCAACGCACGATTTTGATACTCAAGAACTCTCTTGGAATCCTCCCTTATGTTTTCTCACTGTTTCAGAACTGAAATGGCGTTTTAAAATGTGAAGTTGAGGCTTTAAATCGATTTTGACCCGACCCGGTTTCTGCCAGACAGTCCGCGGTAAAACAGTCATAACTTTTTACTCCGAGATCAGTTGGACGTGAGGTTTTGTGCGTTGGAAACTAGACTCGTAGACCTTCGATTTGGTATTTTGGGGGACTTCTAACTCTTTATATATGAGGAGATATGACCTGAGACATTTTACGCCGACTTACTTGTCTTCAAAACTTATCATACGACCAAAAATATGGACCCGACACCGAAATACTGGTCCTGACAAGCCTTAAGTGACTTGGGGCTGCTACAAACAAGCTCTAACAGTTCAAGGAAAACGTATACGTGGAAATAACCGGAAGGGTCATTACACCGATTTACACCAAGACCAACTCATAACATGATGCAACAACCTGGCCTACAGGAAGACCAACTATTAACATGATGCAACAACCCGACCTACACCAAGACCAACTAATAACATGATGCAACAACTTGGCCTACACCAAGACCAACTAATAGCATGATGCAACAACCCGACCTACACCAAGACCAAACTAATAACATGATATAACAACCTGGCCTACACCAAGACCAAACTAATAACATGATATAACAACCCAGTCTACACCAAGACTAAACTCATAACATGATATAACAACCCGTCCTAAACCAAGACCAAACTCATAACGTGATATAACAACCTGGCCTAAACCAAGAGCAAACTAATAACATGACATAATAGAATTCCCGGTCACTCAATGACCACCATTGGACATCACGATTCAATAAAAATAGTCGGGTCCACTCGCGGAACCAATACCAAGTATCACATTCAGTAAAACAACCCGGTCCACTCACGGAACCAATATCAACCAATGCAATACAATAGTCAATGAAACAATGCAAGATGAAATAAAGTAAACCCGTAACAGGTGTAGTACCTGTGCCAACCGAATGTTATACTTGTACCAGGCGTGGTACCCGTGCTAACCATGTGTTATACCCATACCAGGCGTGGTACCCGTGCCAACCATGTGTTATACCCGTACCAGGCGTGGTACAAGTACCTACCATGTGTTATACCCGTACCAGGCATGGAACCCGAGCCAACCGAATGTCAACAAACCACAGTTAATATATGAACTCACACAACTTGTAAAACCAACAAGTAAAGCCATTCAATAACAGACTGTAAATAGGAACCTAGACATTCCACATAATTTCCCTAAGTGATGTAATGCATGCAATCACTTAAACATGAGTACATGAATATACACATTCACAGAAAATCATAAGCCATCACCTACCCAATTTCCAGATAATCGATGAATCGTTAAATCCCATCCAGAGATTATTCCCCGCATCTCCCTCGTTATTATAACATGTAACTAGCGATTTCCTTTTTTAGATAAACACACAAGCATGTGACATGCTTCCCTTTTCTAACCTTAGCCAGACCGCCGTTAAGCCTCAAGCAATAAACATTCCTGAAACCCCTCCTAGGAGCTTCCTATTCCCGCTTCCCGTGCTCCCAAGTACTTCCCCGGTTCCTCGAACCTTCCCGACACGCTAGTCCTTCAACCCATCATTTTATCACGATAATATGAATAAATTGAACACATAATACCATTCACAAGACCAGTCATTCCGTACATCCTAGAAACAACACAACCAATCCTGAATCTGCTAGACTCCGAGCCCTGAGGCCGAAAATATGGTTTCTCCATTTCTACTATACAACAAGTACGGAAAGTAAACATGTCTAACTACTCATGAAAACCTAGCCTACCTGGGTGCCAAGAAGCTGCAATCGTAAGTTTCTGGCTCCGTGGAGGCATTTCTGGCTGTCCTACATGCCCGGATCCATGGTTTCACATCCTTTTTTACCGGAATTCCTTTCTCGTTCTTGGTCCAAAAATAACACATAGTACATATAATTAACACACAAGGCCTGCATATTACCCAGACTATACCAAATCCCCAAACCCCAGGCCACCCATGATCATCCCACCCTTTTTGTGGGCTTTCCACCGTTAAAACTCTTAGTTCTATCATTTTTACGGATAAAACTGAGAATTTAACAACCTATGATCATAATAACATACTATTAACAATACCCAAGAACATACATTCTTGGAATCCCCTTTTTTCCCCAAATTCCACCATCTCTAGGTCATTCCAACCCTTCTCCAATTTCCCTCCTAGCAATTCTACCACATAGGAAACGTATTACACAGTTTGGGGAACGAAAGCCTTACCTTAGGGAAGATTTTTTATGGAAGAATAAGGAAAAATGCCTGGAATCGCCTAGCCCTTCTCCCAAAATGAACTTGTGAAAAACAGATGTTTTGGGGAATGTTTCTGCATTAAAACCCCGTCGGCCCGCTATAGCAGTCCCTGCTCCGCTATAGCGGTCGTCTGCCGCTATAGCGGTCTTAAGCAGGTTGACCGCCGCTATAGCGGTAATTTCCACCGCTATACCGGTGGCCGCTATCGCGCGTGGTGACACACTTCACAGACAAAATGTCCGAAAATTTGCTAGTTTTGGCAATTTCACAACACACTTGCTTCTCTGATGACCTGGAGTAACCCTTTCACATCAAACGCGATTACAGGAGTTCTACTTATCCAAATTCGATTTTGAAAAGTCCCTCATCCTCCTTTATGTCTTGGCTACAAAGAAAACTAACTTAACCCAAGACACCTAGTCCAATCCATACCCGGATTTCCCTAGACTCCACCTCGCTCCAAAACCAGTCGAGGCTAGCTTAGCCCAGAATTTCAAACTCCCAAACCCGGAGTTTTCTAACTCTAACACTTGGCACGATTGGACTACCCGTAACGACGGACCCAGTCGTTAAAATAGATACTAATTTACCCATCGTTCATCCCCAAATGATCTCTACGGCGGAGGGAGAGAACAAGCCCATCCCTCAATATTATTGCTCTACCATGACAGCATAAATATAATTCACTCCCACTCTGTCATGGAATCCCTTCCTTCGAGCTATACAAGGTAACTAGATTACCCCTTCCCGAGTGCCCAAGAAATTCGTGGCCTTGTCGAAACACTGGAGAAAAAGAAACTCACCTAATGAACAAAATAGCTTTTCCCCACCAAGGGGGCTAGATCCCACCATGGTGATCCCCTTTCCACTATGCCCGGAGTTCTGCTAGACCAAACTCCATTCTGGAAGCTTCCTACGGGGTACTATGCCCCTCACATATCATAATATCACCTTATTCCTATCAACACTATGCCCCGAGACACCATATATCTCTAAATCATGCAACAACAAAGATTCCATTGGAACTCATCCTAGCTTGAGGTTTTGGCGACTCCCGTTCTAGGGGAAAAGTCTTTCCGGGTACTTACACCCCAACCAATGTTATGGCGAGCACACCCTCACCACTAATGATCATCAATACTAACATAAGTCAATAATCACCCTAACAATACAAGCCCATGAGCAGTGTCCCACACTACTTCGTCAATCACTGGTCATTTATCAAATTCTACTTGAGTGACTATTCCCACCGATGGTCAATCATAATTTTATCAACATCCCGGGCTACCTATCTACTCTTTCCTTTTTATCGCCCATGGGTGCTAAGTTCCCGTCAAATACCTTATATGTATACTATATTAGCTATCTGGACGTTTTCCTTGCTTCACATAGCAACTCATAATGTAACCATTGCCTTTAGATACCTCGGGAATGAAATGAAAACAAGGGAAAGCAGGGCAGGCACTCTGCCCCGCTCCATTCTGCTATGGCGGTAAAAATCCCGCTATAGCGGGATCGCCGTAGCGGTCTAGTCCCGCTATGGCGGTCCCGATGGTAACAGCCCAGAAATTTGAAATTTCCAGCAAGTGTATCCTTCCCCTTCCCCAGTTTCATTGTCTAGTCCTGTAAATCTCGCCATGGTCTTAAACCACCCTTAGGACCATTCTTGGAATCAAACGCATCACATTTCAGCATAAAATATTATCAATCACAAGGAGTTAACACTAGACAATTGTTCCCAACAATATCTTCCCGCCATTACACACTAATGACTCCTTTGTTCCCATGGTTCCCAACCAAGTCCCGACTGTCCTGAAACTGAAGCTTCCTTACAGTCACAGTTCCCAATCCTTTTCTCTTACCATATATACCAATGATAAGTTTATACCCAAATGTAAATGCAAACCATTCCAATTGGGGCCTACCATAATTTATCACTAAAGCAAATCACAAACCTTTAAGTCAGAATAAATTTACTGAAGTCACGATCAGGAGTTACCATGGATGACCATTAGGCGATCATCCATGTCTTACCATAACTCCCTCTATTAAGCAATAATAGCCCTTCCCCCTGGTACTTATTCACATACCAACCACTTGAAACCTGAGTTCCCACTTAGCATACTGTTTTCCACTTGAATTACAAAACAAGAACTCCTTCAATTATTAACACATAACCAAGTTAAGACTCCCCGCCAACCACAAATTTCAAAGTAACTCAAGTAACTACACACCACACAATCGTGGTCATTCAAATAATGCGAAGCATGCAATCACGAGTGTCAAGCTCTAACACTCAATCAAACCAGTTTCATCACCTTTCATTCGGTTCATGCATGACCGTTAGCCGATTCATCCATCCTTTACATAGCCTCCCAAGCCAGATACCAACTGGAACTTTCCTGGTTCCAATTTCCCTTGCTTGTTTATCGTACCAGGAGTCCAATGACGTCCTTCACCTTGTTGAGATACCAACTGAAATTGAGAGATACCAATTGGACTCAACCCATACATGCAAGTAACGAAACCGCACAAAAAGGAATGAAAGAAGAGAAGTGTTTCCTAGAATGCTTCATAGCTTCAGTAGGATTAGATGTGGACGTCTACAGACCAATATGCGGGACTGTATTTGGCATTTTTCTCTTGTAATGGGAGACCGGTAACCTAGGCTCTGATACCATTTGTCACAACCCAACCTATCGGCTCGTGTGGGCACCTACTCTAATCACCTAGATAGATGAACTCTTACCACCCGTCCAATAGGTAACATGCTGAATTAAAGTAAACCTTTAAATTAAGCCACCTTTAAAAATCCTATTCAGAAATAGGCTGCATAAGAAATTGCGGAAAAACCTTTACAATATTTAAACCCCTCCCTAGGATCTAGTCTAAACAGTTACATGAGCTTCTACAAGGTGACACAAAGAGATAAAAGACCCAACTTCTGCCATGGAATCGAAGACAGAAGTTGCTGCAGACCCTCATCACTGTGAACCTATGAAACATCACCAACCTGCAACCAGACTATACCAAAAAGGTATAGCAAGAGTAAAGTCAGTACAAACACATATACTGGTAGGCATCATCGGTCGACCCGAATTCATTCCTACCATCATATAAGAAAAACAGGGAAAGACATGAAATAAACATTATAGCTCCCTCCTTTACCTTTAACCTTTACCCTGACATCTAGGACTTCCCAAGTCACCTTGACAAGTAGACTTCCCAAGTCACATTTAACCTTTACCCCAGCCAACTACCTTGACTAAATATTCAGACGTGACCCGGCTAGATGGGCAACCAAAACCGCTATTATACCCAAGTATTACCTACCATTTTCCAGCACTTTTCTGGACCTCTAGGATAGCTTTACCACCTGGTTATATTAACCAATAACCACGCCCAGACTCTCCGTCTTCCTCTATATTTACCAATCACATGCGACTCACCTAGCAACCATTAACACCTTCAATGACAACAACAGAGTTATACCTAAATCTCTTTCTCATCCAAAAACCCGGACTCTCCAAGGATCCTCTAACCACACCAAAGTGTTCAACAGGCTACCCGGTCTCCCCCAAGACCCATCCTTATGCTTATTAACGCAATCAAGCCTTGACCGTAATTAGTACACTTAATGACAATAAAACATGAACTCACAACCTTTTTTACATAGTCCAGACCCACCCGGATCCCCCTAACACGTCTAGATGTTAAACATGACTACCCGATCTACACCAAGATCAACTCATAACATGATGCAACAATCTATCCTACACCAAAACCAATTAATAACATGATGCAACAACCCGTCCTACATCAAGACCAACTAATAACATGATGCAACAACCCGACTTACACCAAGACCAACTAATAGCATGATACAATAACCCGACTTACACCAAGACTAAACTAATAACATGATATAACAACTCAACCTACACCAAGATCGAACTAATAACATGATATAACAACCCGACCTACACCAAGACCAAATTCATAACATGATATAACAACTCGGCCTAAACCAAGACCAAACTCATAACATGATATAACAACTCGGCCTAAACCAAGACCAAACTAATAACATGATATAACAGAATTCTCGATCACTCAAGGACCACCATTGGACAATATGATTCAATAAAAATAGCCGGGTCCACTCACGGAACCAATACCAAGTATCACATTCAGTAAAACAACCTGGTCCACTCACGGAACCAATATCAACCAATGCAATACAATAGTCAATGAAACAATGCAAGATGTAATAAAGTAAACTCGTACCAGGCAGCCAACCAAATGTTATACCCATACCAGGCGTGGTATCCGTGCCAACCATGTGTTATTCCCGTACCAGGCGTGGTACCCATACCAACCATGTGTTATACCTGTACCAGGCGTGGTACCCATGCCAACCATGTGTTATACCCATACCAGGCGTGGTTCTCGAGCCAACCGAATGTCAACAAACTACAGTCAATATATGAACTAACACAACTTGTAAAACCAACAAGTAAAGCCGTTCAATCACAGATTGTAAACAGCAACCTAGATATTCCACACAATTTTCCTAAGCCATGTAATGCATACAATTACTTAGACATGAGTAAATGAATATACACATTCACAAAAAATCATAAGCCAGCACCTACCCCATTTCCAGGCAACTGGTGAACCGTTAAATCCTGTCCAGAGACTATTTCCCAGTTCACCCTTTTTATTATAACATGTAACTTGCGATTTCCTTTTTTTGATAAACACACAAGCATGTGACACGCTTCTCTTTTCTAACCTTATCCAGACCGCCGCTAAGCCCCAAGCAATAAACATTCCTGAAACCCCACCTAGGAGTTTCTTATTCCCACTTCCCGTGCCCCAAGCACTTCCCCAATTCCTCGAACCTTCCCGACATGCTAGTCCTTCAACCCATTATTTTATCACGACAATATGAATAAGTTGAACACATAATACCATTCACAAGACCATCCATTCCGTACATCCTAGAAATAACACAACCAATCTCGAATCCACCAGACTCCGTGCTCAGAGGCCTAAAATATGGTTTCTCCATTTCTACTATACAACAAGTACGAAAAATAAACAGGTCTAACTACTCATGAAAACCTAGCCTACCTGGGTGCCAAGCAGCTGCAATAGTGCGTTTCTAGATCCATGGAGGCATTCCTAGCGGTCCTGCAGACCCGGATTTGTGGTTTTGTATCCTGTTTTACCGGAATTCCTTTCTCGTTCTTGGTCTAAAAATAACACACAGTACATACAATTAACACAAAAGGCCTGCACATTACCCGAACTATACCAAATCCCCAAACCCAAGGCCACCCATGATTATCCCACCCTTTTTGTGGGCTTTCCATCGTTAAAACTCTTAGTTCTATCATTTTTACGGATAAAATAGAGAATTTAACAACCTATGATCATAATAACATACTATTAAAAATACCCAAGAACATACATGCTTGGAATCCCCTTCTTTCCCCAAATTCCATTATCCCCAGGTCATTCCAACCCTTTCCCAATTTCCCTCCTAGAAATTCTACCGCATAGGAAACATATTACATAGTTTGGGGAATGAAAGCCTTACCTTAGGGAAGATTTTAGATGGAAGAATGAGGAAAAACGCCTAGAATCGCCTAGCCCGTCTCTCAAAATGAACTTGTGAAAAACTGATATTTTTGGGAATGTTTCTGCATTAAAACCCCATCGGCCCGCTGTAACGGTCCCCGCTTTACTATAGTGGTTGGCTGTCGCTATAGTGGTAAATTCCACTCTTATAGCGGTGGCCGCTATCACATATGGTCGCGCTCATCATGAATAGAATGTCCGGAAATCTGTTAGTTTTGGCCATTTTACAACACACTTGCTTCTCCCGATGACCTGAAGCAACCCTTTCACGTCAAACGTGATTCTGGGAGTTCTACTTAATCAAATTTGATTTCAAAAAGTCTCTTGTACTCCTCTATGTCTTGGCTACATGGAAAACTAGCTTAACCCAAGACACCTAGTCCAGTCCATACCTGGATTTCCCTAGACTCTACCTCACTGCAAAATCGGCAGAGGCTAGCCTAGCCCAAAATATCAAACTCCCAAACCCAGAGTTTTCTAACTCTAACACTTGGCACGATTGGACTACCCATAACGACAGACCCATTCATTACATATACAAACAGCCAGTACCATCTCAAGTTCTTTGCTCTACTTTTATTAAGTATTGTACTACCTTGTGTTTTACTGTGTAGTGAAAAAGAGAGTAGAGAAAAAATATAGTTGGTGAGGCATTGTATCAAAAGAGAAAAAGAAAAAAAAAGAATTGAGTGTAGACATAGGAGCTATACTCTCAAAGCTTGTATCCAAAACAAAACCACCAAAGAACTAGTAGAGAACACCCTTGCAACCAAGGGGACTGGAGTAAGATCTATTCTTGATCCCAACCAGTATAAAAATATCTGGTGTCAATTACTTTCACAGCACTTACAATTCTGCACTTTTACTTAATTGCTCATCTGTGCAGAATAGTCGACTAACCCCTGCAGACAGTCGGATCAGAAAATGAAAAACAACAATTCACCCACCTCTTGCACTTTCAATTGGTATCAGAGCCTGGTCTCACATATATTTGCCTAACAACAATTAAGAAAAGATCATGGCACATCAAATTGCTGCTTGAGCCCCATTCCAAGAAGGAACCTCTCAAACAAGATCACCATATTTTAATGGAAAGCATTTCTCACACTGGAAGATTAGAATGGAAATATTCATCAAGTCCTATGATGTAAAAGTATGGAGAATGAAGGAGAATCAGTTGAAAGCATGTTCGCCAGATTCAGCAAGATCATTGGAGAACTCAAGGCATCTGGGAAAACCTATCTTGTGAGTGACCAAATAACCAGGATTCTCAAAAGTCTCCCCACCCAATGGCATGCCAAGGTAGTCGTTATTGAAAGTATGAATCTCAATAATCTCACCTATGATGAATTAAGAGGAGATCTCATTGCTTTTGACAAGACTCATCTGAACAAACATGGACAAGAAGAGAACAGGAAGAAAACTGTGGAATTCAAAGCAACAAAGGACATCAAGAAAGATGAAGAGGAAGAAATTAGAGAAGATGAAATTGCATTAATTACCAGATCAGTCATGGATTCATTCATAAGATCCAAAAATCAAAGACAAGGTAAGCAAAACTTCGCCAAAGGCAAACAAGTTACAAAATTCAATAAGAACGATGGCAAGTGTTACAACTGTGGAAAGTATGGACACATTGCAAGCGATTTCCCAGAAGCAAACAGAAGATATTCCAAGGGAAATCCAAGGAATCGAGATAATCGGGCTTTCAGCAGTTGGGGTGATGAAGGTATGTCTGAACATGATAATGATGATGTTGAAGACATATGTTTCATGGCAATTGGAGATACGAGTGAGGTAAGATCTAATCCCTGTTCAAATTGCATAGAATTGCAAAAATTGCTAGATCGTTCCATAGTTGACTTGAACAGAGTTTTTAATGATTTTAAAGCTCTGCAAAGAGAAAAGAAAGACTGGGTAGGTAAATTAGAAGTTTGTGAAATTGAAAAAGATTTTCCTCGAGAAGAAGTGGATGAATTAAAAATTCAAATAAAAAATTTTCAAAAATCTCCCAGTCATAGTGTTGTCAGGTCAAATCAGTTAACTCATTCTAACAAGTCAACTGATAAAAGAACTGACAGTGACAAACATATTACCAACAAGAGCTATTTTAGTGATAAGCAGTCAACTGACGCTAGATTACACAGAAGTAGATCCAGTAGTGGTAAGTCAATTGTTATGGTTGTCACTGAAAGACACTTTTCTCATGCTTGTCAATATTGTGGTAAATCTGGTCATAAACATTATAATTGTAGGTTTCGATCTATCACTTCTTCTAAATGGGTTTGGAGACCTAAGTCTAATCAACCTTACCCTACTGCTAACCTCAAAGGACCCAAGGAAACTTGGGTACCTAAAAGAAATTAATAAATCTATTTTGCAAGAACACAACTCAAAATCAAAAGGAAAATGGTATCTTGATAGTACGTGTTCAAATCACATGACAGGCAACAAAAATCTATTTAAATCTGTTGCAAACTTTGATGGAGGAAACATTCAATTTGGAGACAACTCCAAAGGAAAAGTAATAGGTATTGGTACAATCTCTTTCAATGAATCCTGTGAAATTACTAATGTTTACTTGGTGAAGAACTTGAAATACAACCTGTTGAGTATCAGTCAGCTATGTGATGCAGATCTTGAGGTAAGATTCAGAAAGACAGGTTGCATAATTAAAGACATTACTGGAAAAGCCTTACTCCCAGGAAACAGAGATAGAAACGTATATGTTCTTGATTCTATCAAAAGATCAAATGAACACGTCTATTTAGCATCCATCTCAGAAGATCCTTGGGTATGGCATAAGAAACTTGGTCATGCAAGTGTGCAGCTCATAGAGAAACTTGTTAAACATGAACTTGTTCTTGGGCTGCCCAAAGTAGACTACAAGAAGAATCACATTTGTGATGCCTGTCAACTTGGTAAGCAAACTAGAAACTCTTTTCCTGTTAGAGATATTGTGTCTACCTCTAAACCATTGCAGCTACTTCATATGGACCTTTTTGGTCCCACTAGAATGGCAAGTATTAGAGGAAAAAGGTACGCTTTCGTTATTGTAGATGACTTTTCTCGCTTCACATGGGTTATGTTTTTAGCTAACAAAGATGATACTTTTAAATTTTTTGAGTATTTCTGTGAACCAGTTCAAAGGGATAAAGGCTATTTTATCACCTCCATAAAAAGTCATCATGGAGGAGAATTTGAAAACAAGGCCTTTGAAATCTTCTACAATGAACAAGGATACACTCACAACTTTTCATCACCAAGATCCCCTCAGCAGAATGGTGTTGTTGAACAAAAAAATAGGACTCTTCAAGATATGGCACATACCATGATATGTGAGCATTCTCTTCCGCATCATTTTTGGGCAGAAGCAGTAAGTTATGCATGCCACATTCTTAACAAGTGCCTGATCAGACCAATACTGAAGAAAACTCCATATGAATTATGGAATGGTAAGAAGCCTAACATTTGATACTTTCACCCATTTGGGTGCAAGTTCTTTGTGCACAATAATGGTAAGGACAATATTGGTAAGTTTGATCCTCAAAGCGATGAAGGTATATTTCTTGGCTATTCAAGCACTAGCAGATCTTATAGAGTTTTTAATAAACGTACTCTATGTATTGAGGAATTCATTCATGTTATTTTTGATGATACTAATTGTATTATTGAGAAAATTCATAGCACAGATGATGAAGAAGAACACGTCCTCAAAACTAGTGTGTCTTCACTAAAGAAAGTCGACTGTTCAGCTAAGTCAGCTGAAGAACAGAAAGATTAATTTGCTATTGAAACAGTCCCAAATGAATGGAGAAGTGAATATGACTACCCAAAGAAGTTTATCATTGGTGACCCAAAGGAAGGAATGAAATCCAGAGCTTCAAGCAAAAATAAAGCCAATGTGGCACTCATTTCTCAACTCGAGCCAAAGAAAATTAATGAAGCCCTAAACGAGAGTCATTGGGTAAAAGCTATGCAAGAAGAATGAGACCAATTTGAGAAAAATGAAGTCTGGACATTTGTTCCTAAACTTGAAAAGACTTCAATCATTGGAACCAAGTTGGTCTTCAGAAACAAACTCAATGAAGCTGGAGAAGTCATTCGGAACAAGGCTCGACTAGTAGCTCAAGGATACTCTCAACAAGAGGGAGTCGACTATAATGAAACTTTTGCTCCTGTTGCAAGGTTAGAATCTATTTGTATCCTGCTTGCATATGCATCTCATAAAATTTTTAAGTTAGTTCAAATGGATGTCAAAAGCGCCTTTTTAAATGGCTTTATTGAAGAACAAGTTTTTGTCAAACAACCTCCAGGTTTTGAGCATTCTAAATTTCCTTATCATGTTTTTAAACTATCAAAATATTTGTACGGACTTAAGCAATCTCCCAGGGCTCGGTATGCTCGTCTGAGCAACTTTTTAATAGATCATGGTTTTTCTAGAGGAAAAATTGACACTACCATTTTTATCAAAAGAACCTCCTCTGGTAATCTTATTATTCAAATTTATATTGATGATATTATATTTGGAAGTACTAATGCTAGTTTGTGCAAGGAATTTTCTAACTTAATGCAAAGTGAATTTGAAATGAGCATGATGGGTGAGTTGACCTTCTTTTTGGGGTTACAAATTCATCAGTCGACTGAAGGAATTTTCATCAGTCAAAGTAAGTATACTAAGGAACTTATTCAAAAATTTGGAATGGGTGAAGCCAAATCTATGGGAACTCCAATGAGTCCCACTTGCAACCTTGACACTGATGAAGATGGTAAGTCAGTTGATGAAACAAGATATCAAGGTATGATTGGATCTTTACTTTATCTCACTGCCAGATGACCGGATATCATGTTCAGTGTATGCAAATGCACAAGGTTTCAGTCAGCTCCTAAAGAATCTCATTTATCTGTTGTTAAGCGTGTTATTCGATATCTCGTGGGTACTATAACTTATGGCTTATGGTAGCAAAAGTGACTTCATGCTTAAAGGATTTTCGGATGCAGATTTTGCAGGTGACAAAAATGATAGAAAAAGCACAAGTGGAACTTGTCAACTTCTGGGAAAGGCTCTTATTTCCTGGAATAGCAAGAAACAAAATTGTGTTTCTATCTCTACCATCGAAGCTGAATATATCTCTATTGGTGTTTGTTGTACTCAAATTCTTTGGATGATTCACCAATTAAGTGATTATGAATTTTTTTTAACCTGTGCCTATTATATGTAATAATTCTAGTGCTATTTGTTTAACAAAAAAATCTCGTGCATCATTTTAGAGCTAAGCACATTGATATCAAGCATCATTTTATTAGAGATCATGTTTTAAATGGTGATATTGAACTGTCTTTTGTGAGCACTGATTTTCAATTAGCTGATATTTTTACTAAATCTTTGCTTGAAGAAAGATTTTGCACTCTTAGAGAATCTTTTGGCATTGTTTCAAAACCTTTTTAGATCTTTCATCTATATTGTAGTTTCTCTACTCTCTCTACTTGTTTTCCTTTTTGATTGATGTCAAAGAGGGAGAATAATAGAAGTAGGGGGAGCAGTCAACTAGATTTTAACTAGCAGCAAGTCAATGATACAGGGGGAGAAGATGTAAACATCTTCTTAAAAGGGAAGTTGACTACATTTACAATCCTAAAAATTATCATCATCAAAAAGGGGGAGATTGTTAGTGTTCTGATTTTAATGAATGACAATTTCACCTTGTAGGAACTTGCCCAAATATGTTGATTCAAAAAATTCTACTTACCATAGAAAGATCAAGTACCAAGCAGGAAAGGAAAGCATTACCCAAGAGGAAGCAAAATCAAGTACCAAGCTGGAAAGGAAAATATCAAGGAGCATTACTAAAAAAGAAAGAAAAATCAAGTACCAAGCAAGAAGCAATAAAGAGAGATCTATTTTCAAGAAGGAAGGAAATATAAGGAAGCAATTATAAAGATTCTCAAGGATCAAAATACTATGGAAAGAATAAGAAGATTGATTCATCTAATCAAAATTAGATTTGTCTCTAATTTTGGAATCAAGTATCAAGATTCTATGCACAGATTTTACTTAGTAAAATCGTGGCAGGAAAGAAATCTTCAAGATCTTGACAAAGATCTCAAAGGAAAATCAAGGTTCATTGATACCACAAGACTACAGGAAAGAAGCAGCAAAGTCAAATCTATTAATGGACTCAAGTACCAAGAATTGAATAAATAATCCATTATGGAAAAGAAATACCTCAAGCTTCAATAAGGAAGTACCAGCAAGCCAAATCTGCGGATTCAAGAAGTCAAAGATTGACTCAACCTTATTCCTGGAAATAGGATATTTCACATCCATTTCCAAGGATCAAATCTCTTGGGTTGTCTTCTTCATCAACACTCTTCAACAACTACATCAGTTCCTATTTAAAGAGCCTTTGAAGAATGAAGAAGATTATACAAACAGTCTCTACCATTTCAAGTTTTTTGCTCTACTTTTATTAAGCATTGTACTACCTTGTGTTTTACTGTGTAGTGAAAAATAGAGGAGCGAAAAAATATAGTTGGTGAGGCATTGTACCAAAAGAGAAAAAGAAAAGAAAAAAGAATTGAGTGTAGACATAGGAGCTATACTCTCAAAGCTTGTATCCAAAACAAAACCACCAAAGAACTAGTAGAGAACACCCTTGTAACCCAAGAGGACTGGAGTAAGATCCATTCTGGATCCCAATCAGTATAAAAATATCTGGTGTCAATTACTTTTACAGCACTTATAATTTTACTTTTACTTAACTACTCATCTGTGCAGAGTAGTTGACTAACCCCTGCAGACAGTCAACTCAGAAAATGAAAAACAGCAATTCACCTCCCTCTTGCACTTTCACAAGCCATATAATTTTGTCACTACTGTTGCACATTTAGGACTATAGATCAGTCCTCCTGAGACTGGAAATGTGGCTGACTCAACATTGGGCTTGAACCCATCAAGAAATGCAAAGGATGGCAGCTGGGAGAGTCCATGAATGGACTCAACATAGTACATGTGAAAAAAAAAGAAAAGAAAATTATTAGTACATGTATTTAAGTCAATTAATCACTGGAAGATTATGTAAAGAGTATTTCATCAACTCAAATCATTAAAACTAAGCAAAACGAGTATGCAAATGTAGGGAAAACAACAAAGCAAAATGCCAAGTTAGGCTTTTATCACTCAGATTCAACATTCAGAGGTGATTTATATGCTAGCATGGATTCTTATTAAGACAACAATTATCCAGAATTCTGCCACCAACTCTTGAGAAGCTAAACCAATGTTTTTGATAAAGTCAAGTTTCAACAAATGGGTTTTTAAACTATTAATGAAAGAGGAGAATTTCTTAAACACAACCCAGCTAACTAATCCGGGCAAAATAGAGTATGTTCAGTGTAAGGAAGAAAAGAGAAGCAAAAACAAATTTAGTACTTTGTCACCTCTTAACAAAACCATCCATCCAAAATACATTAACTATTATATACACACACTTATACTAATATAAGAGATAAACAAAGACTTCAGAATCATAATCCATTATTCGAATAACATGAAGAACTGAGTAAAGAATTGTAATAGAAGTTGAAGGCGTATAAAGCATAAATGGAATGGGACTTAGACAGATAATGTATAGACTGAATTAATAGAACTTCCATGGCGGTTTCAGAAGGGATAGATACAGAGAAGGATCGACCATTTTTAAGCATGGCAAAGCTAAACACAAGCTAGAGGTACTGCAAATAATCACAAGAAGAGAATTTTGCTTATGCATTTTAGTAGTCATAGGGGATATCCTCACAATGATAAATGATTTGATACTCCTACCGATGCAAACGATTAACTCATGCTTAAACAAATCAAAATCGAGGAATGAAAATCATGTATTTTCCACCAAGGAAGATGACAAGGTCAACACATTCATCTATCCTCATAGATATTTACCTTAAAATGATGCCACAAGAATTCATGAAAATGATTTAATCGAGCTTTTCCATCAAATATGCTTAAACAACAAGAAATATTGATTACTTTATCATGCTATGACTCTTATCAGCTTAAGAATACCTAAATATTATCACATAAATGCCAATCGGACAAGTTCAAAACAATAGACACATACTTTGGACATGGATAATTATTCATCTATTTCTAATAAATGAAAAATTAACAAATAAGCTACTCTAAAATTGTCATAGACACATCGTGAACAAAATCATAGAAAGGAAAGGAGTATTACCTTTTGTGGATCAGCGAACTTGGACGATGAGCTTCTGTCGGAAATCCTTCCCCACCGCCGAAAGAACACAAACTTTTTAGGGTTTATATCTCTGAAACTTTTAATTTCTTTGATGGGTTTAGAGAGTGGTTCTCCAAAGAAAATCCAAGAAATCAAAAGCCAGCCTCTATTCTTGTAAACCCTTAGGGTTTATATAGGAGATTTTAGAGTGAAAAGAAGGGGAAAACGAAGGCATTTTCGGGGAATTTGCTTGGGGAAACTTTGAATTTTGAATGAAATTCCTGGAGGATAAGCTTTGGAGAACAAGAATTGGTACAAAAACGTACAAATCCTTTGCTGATTTTGTGGAGAAATCAACACCTAAGGCCCGCTAGAAGATTCTGGGTTTTGCCAGCTCGTCATCTTGACAAAGGATGGACATCGTTTGGAAAAATTGGTGGGATTGAGGCGTCGTTAGAGTTGGAAATTTTGTGGAAACGTTTGGAGTTTGTCTGGTGTGTTGTACGAAGAGGATGAACAAAATGGGTAAAGGAAGTGTTTGGTTAAGGTGTTAGAGAAAGAAGAGTGAGGGAGTATAGGGGTGATGTTGGGCTGAGTAATGGGGAACTGTTGTGGGCTGGAGAGGGTTTGGAGACAAATGGGAGTGGGCCAGCGGGTTGGAATTTGAATTTGTTTGCTGGCCCAAATCATTTGGCTAAAATAAAGGATTACAAGGCACCTCTTGTAATATGGTTGCAAATGTGGCCATTTTAAATTTAAGGAACAGCCAAATTGATAGGAATTAGGAGAAATTCGGCTAATTTTTAAGTGGTTTTAAGGATTTAGGTTAGAATTGAAATAAGAAGGAATCAATTAAAACCAACCTCGAGCTTTAATAAGTTTAAACAATTTGAAATAATTATTGTATTCAACACGTAATTACCTCTTTTAACAATTATGAAATTAATTTATTCAATTAATCTCTTATTTTGAAATAATTTGGAGAAAAATCAAGCGTTTAATCTCTTAAAAGGATTTTCTTATGAAATTAAACTTTTAAATAGTTCTTTAAGTAAGCCTATATAAATTTCACATAATTAAATATGAAAAATATAATATTATTACTCAAAACTATTATAAAGCTAACTTGGAAAATGTTTTATCCTTTTACAAAATAATTATTTCGAAATTGCGTGTCAACAACTGCCCCTCCCTTTGGGTAGGGTGGATGTAAGGAACCCTGGGCAAAGGGAATTGACATTCCCAATTTTATCCGACCACAGATTCATCTTCAGGAAGCGGTTGGTTCTAGCACAAATTTTAAGGAATCATGGCCGAACTCCGGTATCAAGTTTCCTACATATCTCAGGTTACATGGGAATTCAGGCCACTTGTAGTTCAAGATGCTTGATTTCATGCACGATTTTGAAAGAATTCCACTATCTCAGTTTCAGAGTACGAAGAGACCGAAAAGTTGGGGAGTAAGAGGATTGTGAGGGAGTTAAGAATGTAGCCGAGTTTTCAAAATAGAGCCCGCCTACATATCCTAAAACTTTTAGGAATCAGGTTGCTTGTAGTTTGACTCAATCGGTGGAAAAGGTAATCTCTTATGCTAAGATAACCTTTGTAATTTAAGGTAAGTGACAAAGGAATTGAGTTATGGAAAAGAGGCTTGCAACCTCTCAACTATGAATGTGGAATTCTTCATACCCACAAATAAGAACTTAAATGGACATAATTTCTAAAGCTTGAGGTGCATTGTCACCCAGAATTGAAAGGGAAGGGATATTGTTTCCAGTGTGAATTCAGAAAATACCCTGGATGCGAAACTGAAACTGAAAATATGAATAATACCCACATGCCTTCTGACAGGGGTATAGTTTGATGGCGGTGGAAGTCGTCCCTCAGCTCGCGTCCAAAGAGTTTGATATTCCTCTTCAAACTATGTCCCAGTTCACTGTTAAGAAAACGTTTCTTATTGTGATGCATACTTTTTGGCATAGTCCGCACCTGTGGTTTTATTTTGAGAATTTCATACTTCTCGGATTCTCTCAAAAACATTTCAAAACAAAATTGTTAGTGGTAACGTAATTCTATTTGGAGATAGTTTCTTTGTCAAACCTTGTCCTTAGATTACGTACGAATACCATGTTGTGACTTCCTTTTGACGTATATTGTACCTGTTGTTATAGTTTGAGATTTTCATCCTCTAAGATTCTCTCGGCAATATTTTGAAACAAGATCATTAGCAGTAAAAGCAGTTTGATAAGGAGAGATAGCTTTTGTACCTCATTCCCACATATTCTATTTCTAGAAGAAGATGACATCCTTTCATGTCCCTGTCTTAGGAAATAACAACTTCCACGACAAAGAGACATGATAGCCTTTGTATCCATTGGATAGGATTGCCTTTGTGGCAATTGAACAAGATGACCTTTGGATATGCCGATCTTCATAGCCGTTGTGATGTAACGGTCTTTGTAACTATTTGTAGCATTCTAAGATATAATATGATGCCCCTTTCAACTATCGACAATGATGCTTTGCATAGACCTCGGGTAAGTCTTGCACGTTACCCATATCAATGCGACTTATAGACATCCTTTCATACGTCATCCTCTTTCAGTTTTGATGAATGTCAACCTCGTTCAATTTTGACTTGAACGGATATCTTTAGCCTCGATGCATATCATCCTCATTCGGTATTGACATGACTTATAGACGTCCTTCCATATGTCATCCTCTTTCAGTTTTGACGAGCGCCAAACTCTTTTAGTTTTGGCTTGAACAAATATCTTTGGCCTCGATACACATCATCATCATTCAGTATTGACATAACTTATAGACACCCATCTATACGTCATCCTCTTTCAGTTTTGATGAGCGCCAACCTCTTTTAGTTTTGGCTTGAATGGATATCTTTGGCCTGGATGCACATCATCCCCATTCGGTATTGACATGACTTATAAACACCCATCTATACGTCATCCTCTTGCAGTTTTGATGAGCGCATACCTCTTTCAGTTTTGGCTTGAATGGATATCTTTGACCTTGATGTATATCATCCCCATTCGGTATTGATATGATTTATAGGCACCCATCTATACGTCATCCTCTTGCAGTTTTGACGAACGCCAGCCTCTTTCAGCTTTGGCTTGAATGGATATCTTTGACCTTAATGCATATCCCCATTTGGTATTGACATGACTTACAGACACCCCCTTATACATCATCCTCTTTCAATTTTGACGAGCACCAACCTCTTTCTGTTTTGGCTTGAATGGATATCTTTGGCCTTAATGCATATCATCCCCATTCGGTATTAATATGACTTATAGACACCCATCTATACGTCATCCTCTTGCAGTTTTGATGAGCACCAACCTCTTTCAGTTTTGGCTTGAATGGATATCTTTGACCTTGATACATATCATCCCCATTCGGTATTGATATGACTTATAGACACCCATCTATACCTCATCCTCTTGCAGTTTTGATGAACGCCAGCGTCTTTCAATTTTGGCTTTAATGGATATCTTTGGCCTTAATGCATATCATCCCCATTCGGTATTGAGATGACTTACAGACACCCCCTTATACGTCATCCTCTTTCAGTTTGACGAGCGCCAGCCTCTTTTGGTTTGACTTCAAGCGGATATCTTGGGCTTAACACGTGGTGTTAACAAGCATAAGCATGCATCATTTCTCACGACAATTGAAAAGAACATTACCTTTAATGTGGTGTTGGTTCTGTTGATGCCTTTTTCCTGTATTTGCACTCAAAGCAAATGATTAGTAGACACAGTTTAGCTTTTTGCTAGCGACTAAAGTCAAAACATCAAGGAAATCTTAAAGAAAACATTTGTAGTTAAAATAGATGACTTTGTTTGCAAATGCCATCCTTTTTTTGAGGTGGTAGACAAACAAAAGGTCATATAAGTGAATGATTGAACCCCATCTCAGGGAGCAGTTATAAATACTGCCTTCAAACATCATATGTTTGTTGTGATCCATGATTTGCTGGAGATTTGAGGAGGATTTCATTGCTCTTCCTTTTTATGTTGATCTCCAAGATTAATCTGTTGTCATGTTGACTTTCTTGTGTGTACTACAAATACAGTTCTTGAACATCGCATGTTCATTGTGATTTATGACTTGTTGGAAATTTGAGGTGGACTTCGCCATTCTCTCCTTATATGATGATTCCTGCATTCACAGAAACATGATTAGTTTTGGAGAGTTCTGTCGCCTTGGGCTCTTCCCAATCGTATTGAATATTTCTTGTTGATTTTGGGCATTCAGCATTATTATATTCTTTTGAATAAAGGAATATGCTGAATAGTTAGAATCCTTTGCTGATCTTTTATCGATCTTAGGATAACCTGCATCCACATAAAATTTATTATTTTTTTGGTGAAATTGATCTGTGTTGACTTTCTTTGATCGCCGGCTCCTGTCTGGCTTTCTGTGAGTGCTTGTCATCTTTGGATGTCTGCCTTGACTCTCTAATTCATGGTAGATGTAAGACAAAATCAATTTACAAAAAAGATTTTTCAACTAAGTTTTGAATAATAATGATTTTGCAGAATGATTTAGAAAAAGGTCTCTGCCAATTTTGTCATGTCATGCACAGCTTAGTGAACGTCATTTGTTAAAGGCCTTGACATTTGTGCCACTTTATTGGCGAGCCCTTGGAGATTTTTCAGCATCGTAGCTGTGGGAGTTTGAAAGATGGTCCTTCGAGAAATATGTCATAGCTGGAGATTAGTCTACTTGGACTCTGTTGCAGCTGGAATTTCTGAAGTTGACTCTGATCTTTGGTATTGATGAATTCTCAGAGTTTGTCTCTAAACTCACTAATGAAGCATGCTAGAAATTTTGAGGTCATCCTCAAAATTTCTTCCCAAGTTAGAGGTTTTGTGATGAACCCTGTACCGTTGACACTCTGTGGTGATCTTGAGATTCTTTCTCAAAATTCATTTTGGCTACAATCATCGTCATAATCTGCATTCTGACTTGCTGAAGAACGATCTCTTCCTTCTGAATTTTTGAGATTCCTTTCTCAAAAATTCTACCCCAGTTTCCATTTCCTAGGGTGGTATGACCGAGCTATTGTGGCGCCTACATATCTCATTGAAGCAGGAATCAGGTCAAACGTAGTTCCCCCACTTATAGCAGGAGAAAATTGGAAATAAATAAAGGGGTGACCAAAGCCGACAAAGGTCATCTACGTATCTCATTCTTGAGAATTCAGGTCAAACGTAGTTCGTAGATGAAAAGGAAGAAAGAAAGATTTTTCTAAGGGATTGACCGAAGCCGACACAGGCCGCCTATGTATCTCATTCTTGAGAATTCAGGTCAAATGTAGTTCGTACATAAAGGATAGGGAATCTTAAGCTATTACAAAGCATGATAATGATTACAAGTAGAAAGTGCCATTACATGGAAAGAAAAACCATCTCAGGCATGGTATCTCTTGATAGCCTATAAATTGATTGCTTAGGGCCCCTTTTGACCATTCATTTTGATCAACACGCCTCTGAATGGTACTTTTTGCAGATGACATGACATCTTTATTGCTTTGGTGCAAATTTTCACCACGTACTTAACTTGATCGGAGGAGAATGTATTTTAACATCAACTGTTCCACTTTCTGGATTGAATTCTGAATTGTCCAATAAGATATCATCATAGATTCAGGTGAATGCCTCAATGTATTGTTTGAGTAATTTGATAAGCTCTATTTTTTGTGCTTTTGATAGAAGGAAACTGACATGACATTAGCAGCTCAGGTGAATGCCTCAATGCCTGAATCTATCAGCTACTCAGGTGAATGACTCTTATCAGCTTAGGAATACCTAAATATTATCACACAAATGCCAATTGAAAAAGTTCGAAACAATAGACACATACTTTGGACAGGGATAATTATTCATCTATTTCTAATAAATGAAAATTAACAAATAAGCTACTCTAAAATTGACATAGACATATAGTGAACAAAATCATATAAAGGAAAGGAGTATTACCTTTTGTGGAGCAGCGAACTTGGACGACGAGCTTCTGCCGAAAACGCTTCACCACCGCCGGAAGAACACAAACTTTTTAGGGTTTATATCTCTGAAACTTTCGATTCTGTTGATGGGCTTAGATAGTGGTTCTCCAAAGAAAACCCAAGAAATCAAAAGCCAGCCTCTATTCTTGTAAACTCTTGGGGTTTATATAGGAGATTTTAGGGTGAAAAAAGGGGCAGAACGAAGGGGCTTTTCGGGAAATTTTCTTGGGGAAACTTTGAATTTTGAATGAAATTCCTGGAGGATAAGCTTTGGAGAACAAGAATTGGTACAAAAACGTACAAATTCTTTGCTGATTTTGTGGAGAAATCAACACCTAAGGCCCTCTAGAAGATTCTGGGTTTTGCCAGCTCGTCATCTTGAAAGAGGATGGACGTCGTTTGGGAAAATTGATGGGATTGAGGCGTCGTTAGAGTTGGGAATGTTGTGGAAACATTTGGAGTTTGTCTGGTGTGTTGTACGAAGAGGATGAACAAAATGGGTAAAGGAAGTGTTTGGTTAAGTTGTTAGAGAAAAAAGAAGAGTGAGGGAGTATAAGGGTGATGTTGGGCCGGGTAATGGGGAACTGTTGTGGGCTGGAGCGGGTTTGGAGAGAAATGGGAGTGGGCCAGCGGGTTGGAATTTGTTTGTTGGCCCAAATCATTTGGCTGAAACAAAGGATTACAAAGGGTGTTATAAGGTCTATTTAGAATATGGCCACATTTGTAAAATGTGACCATTTTAAATTTAAGGAACAACCAAATTGATAGGAATTAGGAGAAATTTGGCTAATTTTAAGGATTTAGGCTAGAATTAAAATAAGAAGGAATCAATTAAAATCAACCTCGAGCTTTAATAAGTTTAAACAATTTGAAATAATTATTGTATTTAACACGTAATTACCTCTTTTAACAATTATGAAATTAATTTATTCAATTAATCTCTCATTTTGAAATAATTTGGAGGAAAATCAAGCGTTTAATCTCTTAAAAGGATTTTTTTATGAAATTAAACTTTTAAATAGTTCTTTAAGTAAACCTATATAAATTTCACATAATTAAATATGAAAAATATAAGATTATTACTCAAAATTATTATAAAGCTGACTTGGAAAATGTTTTATCCTTTAACAAAATAATTATTTCAAAAAATTATTTAAGATTCAAAAAAGGCTCAAGATTAATTTGTAATGTGGAGGGTAAAAATTGGGTGTCAACACCCTTTGCGTTCACGGTGAGGGGTGCACATTCACGAAGGGTAATTGGTTTAGGTCCGGGGTGGGGGCATTTAGGTCTCTGCGAATGCGATTGGACCATCACTAACGTGATGGATTCAGGTTGGATACCTTTGCAAGCGCAAAAAGGGTCATGCGCTCACAAAGAAGGATTTACTGGCAGTGTTTTAGAACTCCATTTTCGATTCAAAACCCCATAACTCTATTTTGAAGCTTTCTTACTCAATTTTAGGAGATTCAAAAGGTGTTTTCAACAAATCTTCTTTGGTTATGATTCTCACACTACTTTTACACATTTTTCAATGATTATTTTATGATTTCATCTTCAAATCTTAGCTTTTCAAATTAAATTTTAAGAGTTTTCCAACAAAGTTAAGAAATGGTATATTGATGATTTCAAGGTTGATTTTGTAATGACTGAGTCCGTCGTTATGGGTAGTCCAATAGTGCAAAGTTTAGAGTCAGAAACACCTGGTTTGGGAGTTTAAAATTCTGGGCTAGGCTAGTCTTGGCCGATTTAGAGCGAGGTATGGTCTAGGGCAATCCGGGTGAGGATTGGGTTTTATTTCTTGTGTTGAGATAGTTTTCCTCGTGGCTAACATATAAAGGAGTCCAGAGGACTTTTCAGAATTGAATTTGGGTAAGTAGAACTCCCGGAATCGAGGTTGACGTGAAGGGGTTATTTCGGGACGTCGGGAAAATAAGTGTGTTGTAAAATGGAGTAATTTTGGAGGTTTTATGACTTTATGTCCTGTGTCAACTGCTATAGAGGTTGACACTCTGCCATAGCGACCTCCGCTATAGCGGAGAAATTACCGCTACCGCGGAAGTCAACATCGATCAGCCTCCGCCATAGCGGGCGACTCTGCTACGGTGGTACCACTATAGCAGAGTGGACTGCTATAGCGGAGCATGATAAGATTTAATGCAGAAGCATTCCCCAAAATGTTCAATTTTCAAAATTTCATTTTGGGAGAAGGGCAAGGTGATTCCAAGTAATTTTCCTCCATTTTCCATTGTTTTTCTTCCCTAAGGTAAGATTTCTACTCCCCAACCTTCGTACTACTTTTTCTACGTGGTAGAATTTCTAGGAGGGAACTTGGGAAAAGGTTGGAATAACCTAGGGATGGTAGAATCCGGGGAAGAAGGGGGATTCTAGGCTTGAAAGTTCTTGGGTATTGTTAAAAGTAAGGTTTTATGATCACATATTGCTAAATTCTCTATTTTTATCCGCAAAAATGATAGAACTAGGGACATTAATAGCGGGAAGCCCGGGAAAAAGGGTAGGATGATCATGGGTGGCTTGGGGGTCAGGGATATAGTGTAATCCGGGTAATGTGCAGGCCTTGTTGTTAATTCAAAGTACTTGTATGTTGTTTTAGACTAAGAACGAGAAAGGAATCCAGAACACGAGAAAGCTCGGGTTGAGTAGAGCTTGGATCATTTCGAGGTAGGTGATGGCTTACGATTCCTGTGAATGTTGTATATTTTATACTCTTATCTAAGTGTTTGTATGAATTGCATTGCTTAGAGGAATTGTGTAGAATGTCTAAGGGTCCTGTGTTACAGTCTGTGAGTTGAACGGTATGTACTTGTTGGTTTACAAGTTTTTTGTTCAATAATTGACTGTGGATTATTGACATTCGGCTGGCTCGGGTACCACCCCTGGAACGGGTATACTAACGGTTGGAACGGGTACCACGCCTGGTACAGGTATAACAAATGGTTGGCTCGGGTACCACACCTGGTATGAAATACTAATGGTTGGCTCGGGTACCACGCCTGGTATGGGTTTATTTACTATATCATTACATTGTATTGACTATTATTGGTTCCGTGAGTGGATCGGGCTGCCTTATTGAATTGTGATATTGGTTTGTGGTCCTTGAGTGATCGAGAATCCCGTTATGTCTAATGAATTGGTCTTGGATTAGGCCGGGTTGTCTATTAACACTTAGGTGTTGTTTAGAGTGGATTCCATGGTGGGTACGGGCTAGACAAAAAGGATGGTTTATTAGTTATGTGACAGTTGTTTATGATTATCAAGGGTGGATTTCATGCGGGAACAAGCTAGGTAGAGACTTGTAGTCTAGGGGAGCTTGTTGACTTGTTGCATGTTTTTCGTACTTGTACTTGATTTGCTGTACTGAATTATACACTATTTTATTTGGAACTGGCTGATGATCCTACCAGTACACAGTGGTGGTGTATTGATACTGCACTTGCTTTTCTTTCTTGTGAGTATAGGCAATCTTCCAGCAGCTGAGACGCGACATCATCTATAGTTCTAGCATTTCTAGACTTCAAGGGTGAGCCGCTTCGATCGAGATGCCTTGAATCTATCATTAGGGTTGTAGCCCATTTGTTTCGGGATTAGACTATTTCCTTATATTTTTGGGGTTGCATCCCCGTACTCTAGATATTGGTAGAATTGTTTGGTACTGCGACTTTTAGATTCTAGGGGGTAATTTTCGCAGGTTAAACTTAATGAAGTTATTTATTTCTATTGAATTGCTAGTTTACTTTTATGCACTAGTTTTGAGCTGTTAGAATGATTAAGTTTGGGGAAGTGATGGTTCGCTCACCAGAGGGTTGGGTGAGGCCACTCACGGTGGTCTGGGTCGTGAAAAAGATGGTATCAAAGCCCTAGGTTTGTTGATATCGTCGTACCAAATAAGTCTGGTAGAGTCTTATGGAACGGTGCGGAGACGTCCGTACTTTTCTTCCAGAGGCTATGGGGCTTTAGGAAAAATTATCTCTTCCTTCTTTCCTTCGTGCTATAACTTGATTCCAATTGGTATCTAGTGATACAAATTGGTATGTAATCTCATTTAATCTTTTGTACGCAGATGGTTAATATAAGGAATAACGAAGCTAGAGCAGCGGTCCCAGCAGCGGGCTCGACTATCCATGGTAGAGGTAGGGGAAGGGGCAGAGGATGAGGTATAGCCAACCTGCTAGGGGTGGGGCTCGAGCTGCTACTTATGCACATGAGGCAACCCCTCCCCCACCTCAGAAGCATGATACTGAAGATGTAGAAGTTGCGGCTAAAGATGGTGAGGCGGAGGAGGAGGCAACACCGGTTGGGGTGCAGGCCTTCCTCCTATGACACCGAAAGCCTTTCAACAGGCTTGGTATATTTTGAGTGGTTTGGTTAGTACTGGATCCATACCCATAACTTTTGCAAACCAGTCATTGGATACTCAGCCAACGGTTACTACAGCGCCTAGGATGGATGCAGCTTCAGGCATGAATGATTTCTTCAGGCCAATACTAGGCCCAGTGATGACAGGGAATGAGCATGAGATGCTAACCAAGTTTTCCAATCTGAAACCTCCTACATTTTAGGGTACTGATAGGGAGGATGCCTATGATTTCATCGTGGATTGCTATGAGAGGTTGCACAAGTTAGGTATTGTGCATCAGCATGGGGTTAAGTTTGTCACATTTCAGCTGCAGGGTGATGCTAAGCAGTGGTGGAGGTCTCATGTAGAGTGCCGGTCTTCTGTTCTACCCCCACTGACTTGGGAACAGTTCCACGCTTTGTTTTTAGAGAACTATGTACCCCTTACTTTGAGGGACCAGAAGAAAGATGATTTCTTGAACTTGTAGCAGGGAGGCATGTCAGTCTCTGCTTACGAGGTTAAGTTCCACGCTTTGTCTCATTTTTCCACACAGATGTTGGGTTCCGAGGAGGAATGGGTCTGGTTGTTTGTGAAAGGGTTGAATACTAAACTACAGGTGTTGTCGGTGCATATGACTTCTTCAGGGAAGGGCTTTAATGATATGGTGGATTATGTGAAGAAGTTAGAAGGAGTTAAGCAAGCGGGACAGGCTAAGGCTTTAGCCAAGAAGCCCCGGAATGAGGGAAATTTTGGTGGTTCGTACTCCAGGGGCCAGAATCAGCAGGCATACTCAGCCCATCCTATTCAGTCAGCTCTGCCAGCTGCTACAG
Organism: Jaltomata sinuosa; assembly: GCA_003996215.1. NCBI lineage: Eukaryota > Viridiplantae > Streptophyta > Magnoliopsida > Solanales > Solanaceae > Jaltomata > Jaltomata sinuosa. The sequence continues at coordinate 32,796 of QJPP01005662.1, forward strand.
GTGGTCGTCGAGGAGCTCATAATCTGTCTTCAGCTCCTAGAGGCCAGGGAGCATCTTATACATCAACTAGCAGGCCTACACTTGATCATGGTTGCTTCCATTGTGGTGATCTGGTCCACTTTAAGAGGGAGTGCCCACTCAAGAAGATAGGTAATCAGGACCAGCAGTAGTCTAGAGCGGTGGTCCAGGCAGGTAGAGGCGGTAATGCTAGAGGTCGTCCATAGGGTGGGCGAGGTAACTTTTAGGGAGGCCGGGGCGATAGAAGAAATGGCAGCGTGGGCAATGGTGCAGCATTGCGGGTCTAGGAAGTTGTCCAAATTGATGATCAGACTTATTTCTATGCCTTTCTAGGGAGGACCGAGGTGGAAGCATCAAGTGCGGTGATCACAGGTAACATTCTTGTCTGCGATAAACAGGCTTCGGTATTATTTGACCCAGGTTCTACATATTCTTATGTATCTATGAGTTTTGTGTTGGGTCTGGAATTGACTTGTGATATCCTTTATTCCCCTATCCATGTTTCTACCTCGGTTGGAGAGTTTGTGATTGTGACTCATGTTTATCATGACTATTTTGTTGTGTTTGTGGGGTTGTATACTTGGGTAGACTTGGTAATCCTGGATATGGATGATTTTGATATTATCTTGGGAATGACCTGGCTGTCCCCTTATCATACTGTGTTGAGTTATAACACCAAGACTGTGGCTCTAGAGGTTCCGGTTAAGGATAGACTTGAGTGGGAAGGTGTGTACAGTCCTAAGCCAGTTAAGGTCATATCGTTCGTTCGGGCTAGGAAGCGAGTGGGGAGATTATGTCTAGCCTTCTTGGCTTATCTCTGGGATGATAGTGTGGAGTCCCCACTTATTGAGGCAGTTCCAGCGGTTTCTGAGTTTCTAGAGGTGTTTTCAGCGGATTTGCCTGGTATGCCTCCAGACAGGGATATCGACTTCTGTATTGATCTGGAGCCAAGCACTCACCCCATTTCTATTCCTCTGTATTTTATGGCTCTGGCAAAGTTAAGAGAACTTAAGACTCAGCTGAGGAACTCTTAGATAAGGGATTTATCGGCCCCAGTGCTTCGCCTTGGGGTGCTCCTTTGTTGTTCATAAAGAAAAAGGATGGTAGTATTCGGATGTGCATAGATTATTGGTAGTTAAACAAGGTGACCATCCGAAATAAGTACCATATACCCAGCATTGATGATTTGTTTGACCAGCTTCAGGGTGCATCGGTGTTTTCAAAAATCGACTTGAGGTCGGGGTACCATCAGTTGAGGATTAGACTTGAGGACATTCCTAAGACATCTTTTTAGACTCGATATGGGCATTACGAGTTTCTAGTAATGTCGTTTGGTTTGACCAATGCACTGGCAGCATTCATGAGTTTGATGAATGGGGTATTTAAGTCGTATTTGAATTCCTTCGTGATTGTGTTTATCGATGATATTTTTATCTACTCCAAAAGTAGGGAGGAGCATGCTAGTCATCTCCGTATTGTGTTGGACATCTTGAGACACCAGAAGCTTTATGCGAAGTTCTCCAAGTGTGAATTTTGGTTGACTTCAGTTGCGTTCTTGGGGCATGTAGTGTTAGAAAATGGGGTGTGGTAGATCCCTAAAAAATTGATGTAGTCAAGAGTTGGGTCTGGCCTAGCTCTGTGACTGAGTTGAGGAGTTTTGTTGGGCTTGCAGGGTACTACCAGAGGTTTATTAAGGATTTTGCGTCTATTGCTACACACCTAACCAGGCTGACACAGAAAGATGTACCATTAGTGTGGTCCAACAAGTGCGAGGTGAGCTTCCAAAAGCTTAAGACATTTCTGACCACGGCTCCTATATTGTCCTTGCCGGTTAAAGGTAAAGACTTTATTGTTTACTGTGATGCTTCACATTCTGGTTTAGGTGTTGTGTTGATGCATGATAAGAATGTGATAGCCTATGCATCTAGGCACTTGAAGGTGCATGAGAGAAACTACCCGAATCATGACTTAGAGTTGGCAGCAGTGGTCTTTGCACTCAAGATTTGGAGATACTATCTCTATGGTGTCAAGTGTGAGGTATTCACCGATCATCGCAGTCTGCAGCATGTATTCACTCAGAAGGATTTGAATTTGAGGCAGAGAAGGTGGATGGAGTTATTGAAGGACAATGATGTGACCATTCAATATCATATGAGTAAGCCTAATGTGGTGGCAGACGTATTGAGCCGGAAGACAGTTAGCATGAGTAGTTTGGCTTGTTTGGAGGTGTCCAAACGACCACTAGAAAGGGAAATTCGAGCCTTGGAGGCCAAGTTCATGCACTTGGGTGTTTCATAATAGGGTGGATTGTTGGCCAGAATTGAGGTCAAAGCCACCTTCATAGAGGAAATAAAGGCCAAACAGTTTCAGGATCCAAAACTGAGTAAGCTTCGAGGTGAGGTAATATCTGGGGAATCCAGGGATATCACGTTAGACTCTGGTGGAGTACTAAATTTCAGAGGATGCCCATTCCAGAGTGGAAGTGGGAAAGGATAGCCATGGACTTTGTGGTGGGTCTTCCCAAGACATTAGGGAAGTATGACTCCATTTGGTTCATTGTTGACAGGCTGACCAAGTCCGCTCATTTCATTCCGATTAGGGTAGATTACAATTTGCAGCAATTGGCTAAGATCTACGTGAAGAAGATTGTAAGATTGCATGGGGTGCCACTTTCCATCATTTCAGACAGGGGTACATAGTTCACCTCTAAATATTAGGGCAAGCTACATGAAGAGTTGGGTACACAACTCACTTTTAGCACAACCTTCCATCCTCAGACTTATGGTCAGTCGAAGAGGACGATCCAGGTATTGGAGGACATGTGTGATGGACTTCGAGGGTCATTGGGACATGTTTCTACCATTGTGCGAGTTCTCATACAATAATATCTATCACTCTAGTATTGACATGGCATCATTCGAGGCGGTGTATGAGAGGAGTTGCAGATCACCGGTTGGGTGATTTGAGAAAGGCGATTTAAATCCTTTGGGAGTGGAATTGGTAAAGGAAGCACATGAAAAGGTAAGGGGCATTCAGGCCAAGTTGCTGCTGCCTAAAGCAGGCAGAAGGAGTGTGCAGATCGCAAGGTCCGGGACATGGAATTTCGGGTTGGTGAACAGGTATTGTTGAAAGTGTCACCAATGAAGGGAGTTATGCGGTTTGGTAAGAAGGGCAAGGTTCATCGGTCCATTTGAGATTCTTGAGATTCTGGGGTTAGTGGCTTACAAGTTAGTACTGCCAACCAGTAGGTCAGGCGTCCATCCAGTATTCCATGTATCCATGCTTAAGTGATACCATGGGGATGGGGACTACATCATCAAGTGGGATGAGGTGCTTTTTGATAAGGATCTTCATTATGAAGAGGAACCGGTATTGATTTTTACTCGAGATGTACGGAGGTTGAGGACAAAGGTGATTGATATGGTAAAGGTTCAGTAGACGAATCGTCCAGTTGAGTAAGCCACTTGGAAAACCGAGAAGGACATGCGGGACAAGTACCCTCATTTGTTTGAGACTTTAGGTACTACACTTTCCTTCCTTTATTTTAGTAAATTCAGGTTTGATCATTTGGGGACGAACAATAGGTAATTAGTATCTATTGTAATGACCAGTTCCTTTGTTATGGGTAGTCCAATCGTGCCAAGCTTTAGAGTTAGAAAACTCTGGGTTTGGGAATTTGAAATTCTGGGCTAGGCTAGTCTCGGCTGGTTGAGGAGCAAGGTATGGTCTAGGTAAATCTGGGTGAGGATTGGGTTAGATGTCTTGTGTTGAGCTATTTTTCCTCATAGCTAACACATAAAAGAGTCCGAGGTATTTTTTGGAATCGAATTCGGGTAAGTAGAACTCCCAAAATTGAGGTTGACGTGAAAGGGTTGTTTTGAGATGTCGGGAAAAAAAGTGTGTTGTAAAATGGACTAATTTTGGAGGTTTTACGACTTTATGTCCTATGTCAACCACTAGAGTGGTTCCGCCATAGCGACCTCCGTTGTAGTGGAGAAATTACAGCTACAGCGGAAGTCAATGTCGGTCAGCCTCTGCCATAGTGGGCGACTCCGCTACCGCAGTACCGAAATAGAGGAGCGGACCGCTATAGCGGACCATGATGGGATTTAATACAGAAACATTCCCCAAAACATTCAGTTTTCACAATTTCATTTTGGGAGAAGGGCAAGGCGATTCCAGGCAATTTTCCTCTGTTTTCCATTGCTTTTCTTCCCTAAGGTAAGGTTTCTACTCTCCAGCCTTCGTACTACTTTTCCTATGTGGTAGAATTACTAAGAGGGAACTTGGGAAAAGGTTGGAATAACCTAGGGATGGTAGAATCCAGGGAAGAAGGGGAATTCTAGGCATAGAAGTTCTCGGGTATTGTTAAAAGTAAGGTTTTATGATCACATATTGCTAAATTCTCTATTTTTATCCGTGAAAATGATAGAACTAGGGAAATTAATGGCGGAAAGTCTGGGAAAAAGGGTAGGATGATCATGGGTGGCCTGGGGGTCTGGGATTTAGTGTAATTCGGGTAATGCACAGGCCTTGTTGTTAATTCAAAGTACTTGTATGTTGTTTTAGACCAAGAATGAGAAAGGAATCTGGAACACGGGAAAGCTCGGGTTGAGTAAAGCTTGGATCATTTCGAGGTAGGTGATGGCTTATAATTCCTGTGAATGTTGTATATTTTGTACTCTTATTTAAGTGTTTATATGAATTGCATTGCTTAGAGGAACTGTGTAGAATGTCTAAGGGTCCTGTGTTATAGTCTGTGAGTTGAACGGTGTGTACTTGTTGTTTTACAAGTTGTTTGTTGTCACGACCCAATTTCTCGGTCATGATGGCACCTACAACCCCTCAGTAGGAGAACCAATCCCCGTAGCCCAGAACAGTTAGTAATGGGCTACTATCTAACAAATAAGAGAACAAGACGAAGAGAACAAATAAAAGGACTATAAATATGTACATATGTGGAAACTAAACCAAACCCCAAGACCTGGTATCATGGGATAGAGCCTAAACTACATACATGGAGTGCAAATAATCCAAAACAATATATACAGATCACTCTGAATGGTAATAGAGTACATGAAGCAAAAGATAAACTAAAGCTAAGCTCTGATCGCCAAGAGCTCATCCTTAGTCTAAAGTAGTTCCCAACAGATCTCCAAGCACGAATACCAGCGATCTAACGGCGATGGCCCACGCTAGGATCTGCACCCAAAGATGCAGGGGGGTAGGGGTGAGCACCAAATGCGAAGCATAAGGTACTCAGTAGGTATCATAGGCCGACTGGGCACATATAAGATAAAAGTGTAGTAACAGACAGAGTAGAAGCAAGCAATCATAGAAATCAACGAAAGGTACACATGAACTAGCCCAGAGGGAAATCAATAGAACCACATGTGAGGCTAGTAAGCAGAATATACACACCATAGGCACAGGTAAAAGTAAGAAACAATGCACATGGGGTCCTTGCAACAACAGTGTATACAAAATAAGTTTACGAAATGGACGGTATACCGGTAACCACAAGTGTAAGAACAGGGAAAGAGTAATGATAGGCATGCTCAAAGACATGAATCAAACTCAACTAATCATATCAATCTCAAATCCAAAAACTAACAGTCTAGCAGTAACCAATTTCATACTTAACCGTAACAGGGAACAATTCTGTAAGTAAATAGCAAAAGTCTACCTACAGTCCCCCGGCCGCCCATA